>PVIW01010651.1:0-42827 GCA_004026585.1 Noctilio leporinus
AAGAGGTGAGATCATATGATATTTGTCCTTCACTGACTGGCTTATTTCACTAAGCATAATACTCTCCAGTTCCATCCATGTTGTTGCAAAGGGTACAAGTTCCTTCTTTCTTTCTGCTATATAGAATTCCATTGTGTAAATGTACCAAAGTTTTTTGATCCAATCATCCATTGATGGGCACTTAGGCTGTTTCCAGCACCTGGCTATTGTAAATAGTGCCGCTATGAACATAGGTGTGCATAGGTTCTTATGAATTGGTGTTTCAGGATTCTTTAATTCTGCTTTCTTAATGTACCCATCCATGTTGTTGAATGCGTCAATGGCTCGCTCCTTTTTTAATGCCAAGTAGTGCTCCTTCAGCTGGCTATCCCACAGTTCATCTGTCCATTCACAGTTGAAGAACATGTGGGTTGTCTCCAGTATTTTAGCAACTATATTTTAGCTATAAATAATTTGTGAACAGATTTTTGTGTAAACACATTTTTCTTTTATTTTGGGTAAATACGTAGGAATGGGTTGCTGGGTTGTATGTTAACTTTATGAGAAACTGCCAAACTGTTTCCAGAGTGATTGTACCATTTATAGCCCTACCAGCAATATGTAAGAGATCCAGTTGCTCAGCATTCTCTTCAAATTATTTTTTTAAAGATTTTATTCATTACATTAAGAGGGAAGGGAATGAAGGGAGGAATAAGGAGAGAGAAACATCAATGTATGTTTGCCTTTCATCTGCCTTCAGCTGGGGCCATGGTTGGAGAACTGGCTTGCAACCTGTTATGTGCCCTGGCTGGGAATCAAATCAGCGACCCTTGGGTTCGCAGGCCAGCACCAATCCGCTGAGCCACATCAGCCAAGGCTTCTCCTCAAATCTTGATACTGTCCAAGGTTTATGTTTGATTGGGTTTTGTTTGTTTGTTTGTAGTCCTAATAGACGTGTAGTGTGATCTCAGTTTGGTTTTAATTTGCATTTCTACAGTGAGCAATCATGTTGAGCATCTTCCTACATTATTTTCAATGCAGTTATCTCCTTTGATGAAACGTCTATGCAAATATTTTGCCTACTTTGTACATGAGTTACTTTCTTACTAAGCTTTGAGTATATACTTCATGGATTCTGGATGCAAGTTCTTTACCGAATATTGCTTTGAAAATATTTTTCCCAGTCTGTAGCTTGTTTTTCATTTTCTTAACACTGTCTTTCAAAGAGCGATTCTTAATTTTGATCAAGTTCAATTTTACAATTTTTTATCATATGGATTGTGCTTTTGGTGTTGGATGTAAGAAAAATTTTGCCTCATTATCACAAAAATTTTCTCCTATGTTTTCTCTAGGATATTTTTAGTTTTAAGTGTTATGTTTAGGTCTATAGTTCATTTTTAACTAGTTTTCTGCATTTAGTTCAAAATGTAAGTCAAGGGTTTTATTATTTATGTATTTATTTATTTTGCATGTGGATGCCCAATTGTTCCAACATTCTTTGTTGAAAAGGATGTTCTTTTTCCATTGACCACCCCCTGGTTTTTGTTCCTTTAAACACTGTGTCTGTTTGAGGCATTGGCACAAGAACCCTCAGTGCAGAAAGTCAGTAGCCTAGCAGGAATGAATAACTCTCTGTACCTGGTCCCAAAACAGGACTACTTAAGCCCAAATAATATGCAGACTTTTTAGTGAGATATCTCTGATAGCTTTTACTTACAGCCCCTTTGTTCTCCCCGGGACCCATCCTTGAGCCTGCCGAGAACTGCAGCAGGGGGAGGCTGCTATGAGACAACCCTGGGTCCAGAACTCACTTACCTCCCAGGAGGCTCCCTACACTCAGCCTTGATCCAACAGAGGGGGATGCCCTGGGAAGACATCAGCTGCTTTTACCTTTCTGGCTGCTTTCACCTGTCCAAATTACTGTGGATTTTCCTTTGAGCCTGACTAACCAATGAAGCATAGGCACACTCTGCAAGGTGTATGAAACTTCTGCCAACACCTGGCTCTTGGGAAAGCTTAGGAACTTGATTCATGCTCAAACCCAGGTTGAGTCTCCTAATTTCCAGTCCCCTAGGCTTTTCATTTTTCTCACAGTGGCATCTCATATAGGATGGTGGAGAGAGTTGGTGGCTCTCTGGTATACCACAGGGATGAGGGGGCTCCTTAACTGGTTATGCACCTCAGGGACAAAAATGATACCTCTCAGGCAATTCTGAGAAAAAAGGATTGCTGTAAAGATAGCCTAGTCAGGAGCTGGGGCTGGGCAGCTCTTGAACACACTCTCTCTCACAGGCAGCCTGGTGTTTATTTATTTCTGCTGTGGTAGGCCTGCTTTGCTTTACGTGGTAGCTCCCCTTGCCTCTTGCTTCTGACAGACCTATTGTCTGTGTTTTCTTAGTTCATATCCTAGTAGGAACCATCCTGATCAGCTTAGCTAATTCCCACCCCTACCCCTATTGGGTGGAGTCTTCCCCATGAAGTCCTTCCCCAGTCACCAGCCAACCTAGACGGACCAGGTTTAGGTCAAATGTTCAGCTTGAGCCAAGTGATGGCCACTCCTGGCCAAACACCAGGGTGGTACTGCTTTGCCAAGTAGGGGGGCTATAGGTGTGAAGTAAGAGCTAGAAAGGGGTCTGGGGTTGGGTGGTACTATGAGAGTTGCCAACATAATATGATAATATTGAGGGTTTATCCTCATACCTGAAAATTGCACAGGTATGCACATACACACATACACCCTGTACCTATCTCTTCCCCCTGGGCTGCCTAGCCCCAGCCTCACCATTTCCCACTTGGCTCCACCCCGAATTGAAGAGCTCTTTGCTCTACCTGGGAATGCTGTGTCTTCCTTCATTCAGCTCCTGAAGGGTGAAGACTATGTACCTGGCTCAACATAAATGCATATAGATCTTAAAGAGAGGAAGGGTCTTATCCAAGTCTATTCACGGAGGGAGGGGCAGAGCCAGGGTGGAGCCCAGGTCTTCCATCTCCCATGGAGGCTTCCTGGCATGAAACTAGGGGACTGCAGTCCCACTTTTGGGTATGGTGAGGCTTTTGGCTCTGCCTGGAGACACTGAGACACCCTCCCTCGAGGATGCAGGCCCTGCCCTGATGCCCGGGCAGGTCTGAGTCAGATCTGGGGCGAACCTCCCACTCTGCTGGAGGAAGTCTTCAGGGAATGCTCAGAGCAGAGCAACACACAGCATGACCCCAGGGTCCCAAATGCTGTACTTTCCACTATGGGCCACATGACTCATGAAGGCTGGAGTGGAGTGGGGAGTGGATGGACAGGCATGACCTGGCTGCCCCAGCTTAACGAGGGATCAGAATAGCCTGTAGTGTACATGGCGGTAACCCAGCGGACAGCACGTGCTCCTGTGGAATGGCTGTGTGCATCACTGGGTGTGTGCAGTGCGAGCAGCTATGTGGGAGCATGCACGCCTGATTGGGTGTGTTGTGTTATGTATATACCCACACTTAGCTCTGATCCCACTCCGTTTCTTCCACAGAGAAATGAGAGGATTAGATGGCCTCTGAACCCCCTTCCTCTTCCTCTTCCACCACTGCTCTTTTCACCTCCCTCCAGACCGTTTTCAGCAAAGCAGTTTCCCCAGCCGCTGAAACCTTGTCCCTGCAGATTACTAGCCCCCAGGAGCCTTATCTTCTACGCCCAGTTCCTGTTAAAACCTTTCTCTTATTGGAATAGCTCTCTCACTGAGAATAATTGTGGTACACGCAGCACTATCTTGCACATGTACATGTGTTTATGTGTAGTTGTTTGTGACTACAAGTTTCTCTGTACGTTAGTGTGTTTGTGATGGGCAGCAGGAAAGAGAGAGATGCCAAGGGCCCCCATGGGGATAGTGAGTCCATTTGCTTGTGCCTCTGTGTCTTTTTTCCCAAACACACAGACATACATTCCTAAGGGCATGTACCCACACAACAGCTTTGTGCACATTCTCACAATATTAATGTGCAGCAAGACTCAGGCATGTACCACCTCCTTCAGGAACCCTTCCTTATTGCTCTGGGCTGAGCTAACTGTCCCTCCTCTGTCTTCTATAAGCCTTGTGCATTCATCTGACATTCTACTGACATTATCTGTTTTCCTGCCTGTCTTGTCTCTACAGTGGAACTCCTAGAGGACAGGGACTATGTCTCACTCCCTCACCCACACCATTTAGAACCTTTGTGTGGTCTGGGCTGGCCTAGCCTCATGTACTCCTAGTAAGATATCCCAGCTTCAATGGCCCCACCCCACTATGCCCACCACCCGCTCTGAAATGCTGGGTAACCTAACCTAATACACCCATGGGCTTTTCCCCTTGGAGTCACAACCCTGAGATCTTTCTCCGTCCCAGTGAGGCTTGCTCTGATCCTGAACATGGAGGCATCCTGGTTGCAGGGTGTGGGCACCTGGCTGATCCAACAGCCTTGGGGGGCCCCACTGCAGGAAGCTTTCTTCCTCTTTTCTGAACTTCCTGGCCCTGGCTCGAACCTTACTGGCGCCCATGGACTTTTAATATTTTCCGTTCCTGGCTGTTATACAACACTTTGCCTCAAGAATGTATCTTACCCCTCACCAAAGGACACGCCTTTGTAGTGAGAGTGAGAGGAAACAGAAGCTGGTGAGTGGGGATGACCCATGTGTTCTGGGCTTGGAAGAGACCCAGCCCAGTGCTGCAGAGGAAGAGGTGACAGAAATGTCTTCACGGCCAAAGGACACCAGCTCCCAGGCCAGCCTGAGGTCTCGTGGTTCCATCAAAGCCTCGACCCATGGCAAGCAGGGGCCGCCTGCTCACTCCATCTGGGGCTCCAGTCCCACCCTTTCCACGTGTCCTCTGACCTTGGCCAAGTGTCTTTATGTCTCTGGGCCCTGATGTCCCTGCCTGCACAGTGGGGATAGCGACAAGGTCCCTGTGAGCATGAATGCTGCCCTTGCGGGTCCCCAGGTGCTCTGAGACACACCCTGCACGTAGCCACCCTCAGAGGGGCCGACTTCATGGGTGGGGGGCGGCCTGGACCTGGAGTTTTTAAAGCTCTCAGGTGATTCTCCCTCACAGCCCCAGGGGACAGCCACTTGCTCTGAAGGGAAAGCACGTCCTACGGGGACTCCTGACAGGTGCCAGCTGCAGGTTTGATGAGCTAAGGCTGCACACCACCCATTTTCCAGACAATACCACCCCACAGATGCCTGAAGCTCACTGGCAGGAGAGGGTCCTGCAGGTGTGCTGTGACTTGAGAATTTCCAAGCCAGCCCTGCCCACAAAGAGATGCCTCTGAGCCACCAGCCTGCCCCAGGCCTACCGGCAAACCTGCCCTGGGGACAGACCAGATCCTGCCCAGAGGGACCCAGCCTTGCGGCTGAGCGACAGCCTCCCCTGCCCAGACCACAGGCCCTGAGCCCTGAGAGTGGGACTGGGGGTCGAGGCCACCCTGCGGCTGTCACCCCCCACGGCCTATTGGCTCAAGGGCAGCAGTCATTGGAGAGTTAAGCAAGGAGTCGGTTGCCCTGTACAGGTGGAGGAGAAGCTGTCTGGGAGACTGGTTGGAAGAGTGGCATCTGCTTTCTTCATCCTGAGGGGAAAGGATCTGCAGGAGGTTCCACAACCCAGAGGAAGGAAACAGTGGGAGCCAGCGCCTGGGGAGAAAGTAGAGAGCACCAGCCTCTTCGTGTGTCCCCAGAGTCAGAGCCAGGGTTAGTAGGTCTTGGACAAAATAGGAAGCCCTCCCTGGAGAGCTTCAGAGAGCTCCAGGCCCCAGGTTCTTCAATGGAGCAGTGAACAGGCCAGGGGACCAGAGCCCCCAGGGGAGACTCTGGCTACGGGATGAAGTGGCTGGTTTCCCTCAAGTGAGCTGTGGCTGAACATGGGCCTCATGGGAGACACTGTCCTGAGATTTACACACAGCGCCATGGCGCAGGCTTCTGGCCAGGGGGAGGGAGGGAGGTCCAGGGAGCCTGTTCTGGGGTCCACCTCAGGAGGCAGGAAGGAGGAGAGGACAGCAGAAGTCCAGAGCCAGCCCCACCAGAGGGCATCCCACAAGAGCAGAGGCCATAGCCCCACCCTAGGAAACACTGCTCTGCCCAGGTTCTTTTTTTCCAATTGAAGACACACTGAAAACAGGGCACATTCAGTGTGGGCACAGCAGGGATTTCAGCCCCTTGGGCTGGGCTCAAGCCCCTTGGGCAGAGAAGCACCCATGTCCTCAGCAAGACCGGAGGAAACAGGGAATTACCGAGCTGGGAAAAACAGTCTCAACAAGTCTGAGTCCACCCTCTGATATCTAAGATAGAAAATGCATAAGTTCTCAAGCCCTGCCTCTATCACAGATTACCTGCATTCACACAATCATCCCTCAGATATTTTCAGCTTCTAATATGTATCAGGCCCTGAGCTAGGTGCTGGGCGTATGGAAAAGAATGAAGCACAGTCCCTACCTTAAGGAATTTACCCCATAGAAGGGGGAGATGGGGCCATAAACGTATCCCTGTAAAGCAGTTAGTGTGTATGTATGCATATATTTCTGCCCTATTATTTTGTATTTTCCCAAAAATGTTTCTAGATTTCTTTCTCTATTCTTTCTTGCTTTCTTGATTATTTTTTCTTATTTCATTTTTTTCCTTTAGTAGGTTGCAAATTATGCTTTAAAATTTTTTTTTGCTATTTTTGTGGTTATACCAGAAATTTTAATATGCATATTTTGTCTAACTTAAATCAATATCTTTAATATTTTTGATAAATAAAACAAGGACTTTAGAGCTAATTCTAATTTCCCTTCTCCCAGCTTATACATTATTGCTTTTATGTATTTGAATTTTATCCAGTTTTCTTAAGCCTATAGGACATTGTTATTATAGGTTACAATATTTGTTTCAATTTACTCATATACGTACATTTGTTTGCTTTACATTCCTTCTTGCTTTCATTCCTTCCATCTTGGATCACTTTCTTTCTGCCTGTTGGTGGCAAATACAGTTTTTATTCATCTCATCATGTCATTATTTCTTCTTATTATTAAAATTTCTTTTCAGGGGGAAATGGGGACACTATAATTGAGCAACAATAAAATAAAATAAATTTTAAAAATATGTTTTCACTGGTTTTAGAATTCTTGGTTGATAGTCATTTTTTTCTCAGCACATTGAAGATATAATTCCACTAACTCTCAGCTATTCAGAAATCAGCTGTTTCAGTCTAGCTGTCACTGCTTTGAAAAGAACCTGTCCTTAATATTGTGGACAGGTGGTTGGTATTCTGCATTTTCACTATGATGTATCTACTTACAGATTTTTACATTTATTTTGGGAGGGTTTATTGAGATTCTTGAATGTATATGTATAGATTGGTGGATTTCTGGGTGAGTCTCAGCCACTAACTCCAACATTACTTCTGCCCCATTTACTCTCTCCTCTCCTTCTGGAACCTCTGATTATATGTATCTCAGATCTTCTCACTTTATCCTTCATGTCTTTTAATTATTTCTTCATATTTTCCATATTTTTATTTATCTTATATCTTAGAGAATTTCTTCAGGTCTATCTTATAGTTTTAATTTTACTATGTCTGATATAGCCAATAGTGTCTAATCTTCTATCAAACACAACCATTGAATTTGTAGATTTAGTTATGATCCTTTGAATATCTAGAGGGACATTTTATTTCTTGTTTAAATACACTTGATCTTTCTTCAGAATCTTCTGTTCCCTGCTCAAATTTTCAAGTTTCTCTGTTTTCAGCATTTTAAAGTTATATGATTTTCTTAATAATTCCCATATCTGATGTCCATTCTGATTTTTTCCCACTGTGCATTATTCCCATGAATGTTCTGTGATTTTCAACTAGGAGATAATCATTTCTTAAAACTTTGTGGGGATTCTTGAGGCTTGGGGTAAAGGTGGGGTTTTTCAAGGAACATTTGTATCTGATTTGCCAGAGCATAATCAGAATCCTTGATTTAAATATTTTAGACCATTTAAATAGTAAGAATTTGGGCTTCAAGTCCACATTGGTATGGCTTCTCATTATGAGTTTGTAGGGAATGTTTTATTTTCTCCTAGAATAGGTAAGTTAAGGTAGACATTTTCTTTTTAGTCTGTTGGGAGGTGGTGTTGCTTATATTTAGTTCATCCATTCCCTGAAGTCCCAATCTTATGTGGGGAATGTTTTATTAATCTCCCACCCTAGAGAGACCCTGAGTTCCTCTTAGTAGGTGATGAAACTGGCTCTCACCGGCTCCAAAGAACCAGCTATCCAGAAATTTTGCATACCAGTCCCCAATACTATTAATAGCTTAAAATTGGCCACAGTGGCGTATTTACACCATGGAAATCAGCAAACACCAAAAACAGGCTGCTTTGCTTTGTTGGAGAGCCTGGCACACAACTGTTTTCTCTCAAATCATCCTGCCCCAACAGGACCATAAATTCAAATTTGCTGAGTTAAAAATATAATGATAAAATTTCAACTACGCAAGATAAAACAGTTCTAGATATCTGCTTACAACATTGTGCTTATAGTTAATAATATCACACTGTACACTTAACCATCTGTTGAGGGTAGATCTTATGTTATATGCTCTTTTAAATGAATTAAATTAAATTAAAATGTGCTCAAGGCAAAGGTCGATTTCATTGCTTAGCTTTCCTCTCTGGATTCTTGAGTGTTTGGGCGTGACTATTCCTTACTATCTTGCCAGCACAGCAGTGTGTTTTTAAATGATTGTTTCCATCCAAAACTGTTTTCAGAAGGAAGCTTATTTAGGGTGCCTAGTCCACCTTTTTACCAGGAAACAGAGTGTCCTCAGCTTCTTAGCATAGAAATTGGGAGAGTTGAACTAGATCAATCATTCTTACCACTTTGGGGACACAGACCTTTTAAGAATCTGATTTTTAAAAAGATAGATCCGGCCCTGACTGGTGGCTCAGTGGATAGGCGCCAGCCTGTGAACCCAAAGGTCAGTGGTTCGATTCTCAGTCAGGGCACATAACCAGGTTGCCGGTCAGGTCTCCAGGCAGGTCCATAGCTGAAGACAGGTGAAAGGCAACCATACATTGATGTTTCTCTCCCTTTTTTCTTTCCTTCCAGTCCCTCTCTCTAAAAATAATGAATAAAACCTTTTGAAAATATTAGATCCTCACCCTGGCTAGTGTAGCTCAGTGGATTGAGCCCTGGCCTGCAAACCAAAGAGCTGCTGATTCGATTTCTGGTCAGGGCTCATGCCTGGGTTTCAGGCCAAGTCTCTGGTTAGGGGCGCACAAGAGGCAACCACATATTGATGTTTCTCTCCCTCTTTTTCTCCATCCTTTCTCCTCTCTAAAAATGAATTAAATACTTTTTAACAAATAAAAATTAAATTAAAAATTAGATCCTGGCCCTGACTGGTAGCACAGTGGATAAGGTGCCAGCCTGTGAACCCAAAGGTCACAGGTTCGATTCCCCAGCCAGGGCACATAACCAGATTGCAAACCAGGTCTCCAGTCAGGTCTGTGGCTGGAGGCAGATGAAAGGCAACCATACATTGATGTCTCTCTCCCTCTCTGCCTCTCTACCTTCCCCTCTTTTTAAAAATAATGAAATAAAATCTTAAAAAAAAAAAAAAATAGGTCCTCAAGACCCTCTCCCCAAGAAAATGTACATACACACAGAAAAAAAAAAAAAAAAAAAAAGTATGATTTTGCTACCCTGAAACCATATGAGAGCTTAAGAGCCCCCAGTAACATGAACGCTCTCTGAAGTTCCTGGCAGAGCTAACTTTTTTGATGGCCTCACCAAGTTCTCCACCCAGAGCAGAGCTTTGTCCACAAGTCTATCTCCCCTTGAGTGGGTATTGGAAATATAGACCTTTAAGTGTCTGATTTGGCCAAGAGGTCCAGGACCTCCAGGACCTCTTGGGGAAGGAGAAACCGAAAGTTATCAGCTAAAACTTGCACAGAGCTAAAGCACAGGCAATATTCCTTCAACCAGAGCTCTCCACATTTGTTCATCCAATAAGTATTTACTGGACTCTGTTCCAGCTATCTACCATTACATAACAAATCACACCAAAACTGAGTGGCTTATATAATAATAACAATTTGACTTTCATCTCTCACAGTCCTAGGAGTAACTGGGCCTACGCGAGGCCATTCTTGCTCAGGGTCTGTCATATGGTTGCAGTCAGGTGGCAGCTGAGGCTGAAATTGCCTCAAAGCTTTCCTCAGTGCACATCTGGCAGTTGATACTGGCTGCAGACTAGGTTTTCAGTGGGGCTTTTGGCTAAAACCCCCACCTGGGGCCTCTCTATGTGGCCTGAGCATCCTCACAGTATGGTATCTGGGTTCTGAAAAGGGGCATCCAAAAAGAGAACAGACCAAGAGGATGCCGTATAACCTTTTATGGCCCAGACAGCATCATTTCTGCCATATGCTATTAAGTAGATGCAAGTAAATTAGACTAACCCATATTTAAAGGGAGATCAATTAAACTCCATCTCTTGATGGAAAGACATATTTTTGCAGACGTGCTATAAAACCACCACATAGCATTTCTGAGTGCCAAGCACTTGACAGGGCCCTTGGGACAGTGGTGAGTCATACAGATCCTGCCCTTACGGTACTCATGGTCTTGTGGTAGAGACAAAAATGAATAAAACACTAGCACAAATGGTGCCGTGGAAGATGAGGGAAGAGAGCCATGAGAAATTATACATTTGTATGACTTGGACCAGGAAGGGATCCAGGGAAGAATCCCCTCAAGAAGAACCCTGGCTGATGTGGCTCAGTGGATTGAGCATCAGCCTGTGAACAGAAATGTCATGGGTTTGATTCCTGGTCAGGACACATGCCTGGGCTACAGGCCAGAGGCAATTGAGTGATGTTTTGATCCCTTTCTCCCTTCCTTCCCCTTTCTCTAAAAATAAAATCTCTTCCATTTTTTTAAAGGAAAGTAATCTTATAGAATTCCTTCAGCAGAGACCCTTAAGAAGAGACATCTGGTTTGAGAGCTGAAGCATGAGTGGTTGCTAACTCTGTGAAGCAAGTTGAATAAGAGAAACTTCCAGGTGAAGGGAACAACAGGCCATGGCCCTAGGGCAGAAGGAAGATGGCCTGAGAGGCAATCCATGTGTCTGGAGACAGATAGCAGGTGTGACACAGGCTAGAGAGGTGGACTGGAGCCAGGCCCCCTGACTTTTTAGGCTGGGTGAGGATACCTGTCTTTGGCCTAAAAGCTGTGGGAAGCTATTTAAGGGCCACTCACTGGAGAGTGATATGAATACATCTACATTCTAAAGATCACCCTGGCTGCTGTGTAGATGGCCCCTGCCAGATTCTGAGTCAGGCCTGGGAGGGCTAGGGATTCCTGTCTGTAGTACTTCCCCTCTCCATGAGCCTCTCCCACACACAAGCTCAAGCTAGCTGCAGCCTGGGTCCTTTGCCTCTAGGCCAGGCTCCTGCAACCTATATCTGACCTCCGCAGTTCCTCTTCCCAGGCACAGGAAGTCCTGCCATCTTACATCATTCAGTTAGTCATTCCTTCAGTCTATCAGTCATTTGGTGTAGTGGCTTGAATTATGGCCCCTACAAAGTACGTCTACATCCTAATCCCCAAAACCTGTGAATATGACCTTATTTGGGAGGGTCTTTATGAATATAATTAAGGATCTCAAGATGAGGAGGTTATCCTGGATTATCTGGGTAGACCCTAAACAAAGGGTCCTTAGAAGAGGGGCAGAGGGATTTGACATGGACAGAAGAAAAGGAAGTCGTGTGATCATGGAGATCGACGTGATGTGGCTACAAGTCAAGGAATGCCAACAGCTGCCAGAAGGTGGAAGAGTCAAAGAACAGACTGTCCCCTAGAGTGCGGCCCTACTGACACTTTGAATTCTGTCCAATGATCTGATTTGAATTTCTAGCCTCCAGACTGTGATAGAGTACATTTCTGTCCGTCTCAAGCCACCGACTTGGTGGTAATTTGTTAGAGCAGCCCTGGGAAATGAATACAGTTGGGCCCCTCTCCAGTAGTTCCTGCCTGACAAGCTCCACTGTCTTCTTCAGGGGACCGCTAAGCGACGGGACAGCCCAGGCTCAGTCCTCAGACCTCTTCTTTGTCTATCCTCTCCCCGTATGTAGCCTCAAATTTTGTCTCCCTCCAGACCCTTCTTGTGGAGCTTAGACATTGTCACAGGTAGATGAAAAGAGGACTCTGGTTCCAAACCCATCCCCACCCACAGATCTTTCTGGCCAGCCATGCAGAGCTCAAGTCAGAAAGGTGGTAGCCATCCTAGATTTTTCCATTTCCCTCATGCCTGACATACAACTGCTACCAGTCTTGTTGTTTAGTCTCAGAATATTTCTTAAATCTCTCCATTCCACTTCCACTGTCACCACACTGCCACCAGCACTGCTCACCCAGATGACCACCAGTTTCCTAATGACTCCCAGCTGCTCCCAGCTGCCAGAGTGAGTTAACACAATTAGATCAGGTTTCAGGGTTTTTTAAAAAAAACTTTATTGAGGTATAGTTGACATATAAAAGTGTACAACTGAGTAAGTTTTGACATATGTATACACCCATGAAATTATCAGTACACTAAAAATAAGAAACATATCTGTCACCCCAAAATATTTCCTAGTGCTTCTTTGAAGTCCAACACCCCTGCCCACCCTCCATACCTGAACCACTGAGCTGCTTGCTTTCTGTCACTATAGACTAGTTTTGAATTTTCAGGATTTTATATAAATGGAATAATACAGTATGTAGTCTTCAAAAAAATGTTTTTTTGAGAGAGACAAACATCAATTTGTTGTTCCACTTATTCATGCATTCATTGGTTGCTTCTTGTATGTGCCCTAATTGGAGATCAAATCCAAAACCCTGGCATATCAGAATGATGCTCTAAGCAACAGAATTACCTGGCCAAGGCTGTATGTACTCTTTTTTTGTGTGTGGATTAATCATTTTAAGACTCATTCATATTACACACCGTATCAATAATTAATTCTGTTTTATTGTTGAATGTTATTCCATGCCATGAATGTACCACAATTGGTTTAGGCATTCACCTGATGATGGACATTTGGGTTGTTTCCATTTTATAGCTATTATATATAAAGCTGTATAAACATTCCTGTATAGGTGTTTGTGTGGACTTAGGCTGTCATTTCTCTTAGGTAAATACCTAGGAGAGAAATAACAGGGTCATAGTAGAGGTATCTGTTTAACTTTTTAAGAAATTGCCAAAACTGTTTTTCCAAAGTGTTTACATGACCTAATGTTCCCACCAGTAGTGTAGAAGGGTTATAATTATTTACATGCTTGCTCACACTTGGCATGGTCAATCTTTTAATTTTAGCTTTTCTAGTGGGTGTGTAGTAGCCTCTTATTGTGTCTTACTTTATACTTCTCTGATAACCAAGGAGCATTTTCTCATGTGCTTGTTTGCATATCTCATTTGGAGAAGTAGCTGTTCAAACTTTTTGCTCATTTTTGTTAAATTTGGGGGTATTTTTTGTCTTCTTATTGAGTGGCATATACTTTTAAGTTATATTCTCAACTCAATAAAATCCTTTGTTTTTTATCTATTCTAGGTATATAAAGAGGTCCGCCCCACCCCCAGGGAAAAAATAACAAAATAAACCGTTTATTTAAGATCACAATTCATAATAATGACACAATGGGCTTACATGTTTAGAATAACTATTGGCTCTTAGCGAAAGCTTGAAGTATCTCTATGAGAAAAAGAAGGCAATCTTAGTCAACTAATGCTTAATTAAAGCAAAGGGCTTAGCCCTGGCTGGTAGCACAGTGGGTAAGGCACCGGCCTGTGAACCCAAAAGTCGCAGGTTCGATCCCCCAGCCAGGGCACATAACCAGGTTGCAAACCAGGTCTCCAGTCAGGTCTGTGGCTGGAGGCAGATGAAAGGCAACCATACATTGATGTCTCTCTCCCTCT
The DNA here is from genome assembly GCA_004026585.1 of Noctilio leporinus. Classification (NCBI taxonomy): domain Eukaryota; kingdom Metazoa; phylum Chordata; class Mammalia; order Chiroptera; family Noctilionidae; genus Noctilio; species Noctilio leporinus. The sequence continues at coordinate 13,915 of PVIW01010651.1, forward strand.
CTGCCTCTCTCCCTTCCCCTCTTTCTAGAAATAATGAAATAAAATCTTAAATTAAAAAAAAAAAAGCAAAGGGCTTAAATCAACTGCCATCTCAAGTTTATCTTGATCACTAAAGTAGCTGAACTATTCTCAGATCCTTTATGGAAAACTACACCAACCCAAACAAATGAGTAGACCTAAAGCAGGCAGGCAAGGAAATTGGGGGCATCAAAGAGGTTTCTATAGCCCTGGTTGGTAGCACAGTGGATAAGACACCAGCCTGTGAACCCAAAGGTCACTGGTTTGATTCCCAGCCAGGGCACATAACCAGGTTGCAAGCCAGGTCTCCAGCCAGGTCAGTAGCTGGAGGCAGGTGAAAGGCAACCATACATTGATGTCTCTCTCCCTCTCTGCCTCTCTCCTTTCCCCTCTCTCTAAAAATAATAAATAAATAAATTTTATTTTTAAATAAATAAATATATTATAAATACAACTACTTTGTTGGATACCTATTTTGCAAATATTGCCTCTCACAGGTAACTCTCTTTTCATTTTCCTAATGGTATCTTAGAGAGCACATGTTTTAAATTTAATGAAGTCTAATTTATCAACTTTTAATTTTATCTTTAGCACTTTTTGTGCTAACAATATCTAAGAACTCTTTGCCCAACTCAAAGATATATTTATTCCTGCTTTCTTCTAGAAGTTTTATAGTTTTTCCTCTTACATTTAGATCCATTTTGAATTAATTTTTGTGTATGGTGTGAGGTAAGGGCAGATGCTCACTTTTTTCCCACACAGATAGATATCCACTTGCTCCAGTGCCATATGTTAAAATGCTTATCTTTTCCCCAGGGATGCCTTGGCACCTTTGTCACTGGTCAATTGGCAACACGTGTACAGCTTTATTTTTAGACTGTCTTTTCTGCTCCATTGATCCATATGCTTGTGTTTACATCAATAACATACTGTTTGGATTACTGTAGCTTTGTATTGAATCCTGAAATCAAATAGGGAAAGGACTCCAACTTTATAACCCTTTTGAAAATTGTTCTGTTATCCAAGGTCCTATACATTTTCATATATATTTTTTAGAATTAGCTGATTGAGCTCTTAAAAAAAAAAAAAAAAAAAGCTGTTGTGCCCTAATGTGCTCAGTTGGTTGGGCATTGGGCTGTAAGGACAAAGGTTGAAAAGTTGCTGGTAAAATTCCAGGTCAGGGCACACAGCTAGGTTGAGGGTTCGTTCTCATCTTCAGGGGTCCATATATGAGAGAAAAGGAATTGATACTTCTCTCTCAAATTGATGTTTCTGTCCCTCTCTTTTTCCCTCTCTTCCCTGCTCTCTAAAAGAAATTTTAAGAAACCTGTTGAGACTGACTGGAATTACTTTGAGCCAATATCAATTTGGGAGGAATTGCCACGTTGAAAATATAAGGTCTTCAGCTTCATGAACACAGCACCTCTCTCCACTTATTCAGGTCTTTTTAAATTTCTCTCAGCACTGTTCTGTAGTTTTCAGTGTACAAATCTTACATAGCTATTGTCAGATCAATCGCTAAGTATTTCATATTATTGACAGTATTGTTCATGGTATTGTTTTTGTAATGCCAGTTTCTAAGCATCCACCATTCATGTACCATTGGTTTTCTTTTTTATGATTTCTAAAATTACATTTTATTGTTTATGCTATTACAGTTGCCCCAGTTTTTCCCTCTTTAGCCACCTCCTCCCAGCAACCCCACCCCCCACTTCCTCAGGCAACCTCCACACAGTTGTCCATGATTGACCCTTAAAAAATGCAGGCTTTAGGAACACTGACCCCTGCCAAGCAGTGGAAAATCTAAAACCTAAGTTGACCCTCTTTATTAGGGGATTTCCAATCATGGATCTGACAAAACTACAGTTGACTTTGAATACCATTTATATGCAGAAAAGCCCTATTCTCCTTAATGTTAGGTAGAATTCAGCAGACATTCTAGGCCTGGAGTGTTCTTTATAGGAAGATTTTTAACTATCGATTCAATTTCTTCAGTGGATAGAGGGCTATTCACTGAAGGCTATTTCTTCTTGAATGTGTGTCATATTTCTCCTTAAAGCCCTCAGGGCCTTCCCCTCACACCAAAAGTCCTTATCGTGGCTTACAAGGCCTCTGGTCTGCTCCTGCCCATCCACAAGACACCTCCTTCTCGTTCACAATGTGCCAGCCACATTGGTCTTCTGGTTATGCCAGGATTATGCCAAGCTCTTCCTCAGCTCAAGGCCTTGACATTGCTTTTGCCTTTCTCTGGAAAGTTCTTCCACAGGCTCTTTGCATGGCTTCCCCCACCCCACCCCCCTCATTCTCAACCCCCAGATTATGCATCAGGGAGGTCTTTCCGACTATTCCCTGACCATTATAGCCAGGGTAGGGCTTGCTGGATCCTCTCTCCCACAGCATCCTGTTCACTCCTTCATAATATATAATCATATTTCGCTTGCTTATTGTTAGCTCCCTAAGAGCAGGGATCTTGTCTATCTTGTTCACCGCAATATCCCCTGCGCCCAGCATACAACCTGGGGCAAACAAGATGTTTACTTACTATTTTTGTAAGTAGACTAAATGGGTGGGTTGTCCTATTGATCAGTCAGGCCGCACGTGAGGAAACCCGTGAGTCTTCCGTGAGCCTGCTGATGGGTCTGAGGTTTTCGGTCAGCCCTGGGGAGGCCAGGCAGGCATGGAGTGGTCTGGCTGCTCTGTGGGATTGGTCTGCGTGACCAATGAGCCCCCTGTGAAGTCAGCCCAGGATTCTGGGGGACACAAAGAAGTGAACGGCTATGGACCACCACCAAGAAGCTTCTGGACCACCTGTCTACTTGGAGGCTCACTTCTTCTCACTGCCCAGCCAGGAGGCAGTGGGGGCGGCGCAGGGTGATCAGGGGGAAGCTGCGGAACCTGGCCCGACTGTGGCAGCTGCTCCTCCGCAACTCTGTTTCAGGGCTTTCAAACCCCATAAAAGTCTCACCTGGCGGCCGCAGTGCTCAGGAAGAGCCTGTGCAGGAGGCACAGAGAGGGCTTTGTGGCTTCTTTCCCACCCCACCCAACTTCCCCTGACCAGGCCCTCTGCTCATGGAAACTCCCATGCTGGTCCTGGCTGCCCGCCGCAGGACAGGCTGTGGCGCACGTTGCATGGGGGCAGGTCACGAGCCTGTACCTCCAGGTGCTATTCCTAGAAACTGAACCCACCCCAGGTTCCCTCTCCATAGACCAGAGAAGGCCTAGCTCTCTGGTTGAGGAAAAGGCTTTGCATGGGAGCTGGCAACTTCACAGTTAATCTCAAGCTCCCCCAAGAACACCCCCAGCGATGGGGTCATGGATGTGGCTGGAGTCCTATCACAGATGAGTGTAGGCAGGAGGGTGTCAGAGCCACTTGTGTGAGAATCGGCTGTTCGCAATAACGAGGCAGCAGCACCGCAGGCTGCGGGCAGCCCGGAGCCTCGTCCTGCTCACTGTCACACTCCATGACCAGGAGGCCTTGCTTGGTGACATCACCTTCCTCACACAGTGCTGAGGGAAATGAGCTCAGGGAGGCCATCAGAGGCGGCCTGTTTACTTACAGAGACCCTGGCTGTTAGCAGCTCTTTGACCAGACATTTCCTGTGCTAGCCAGCATGAAGCAGAAATTTCCTTAAACACATTATTTTGGCCTCAACCCACCACTTGCTCCCTTGCTTTGATTTTTTTTTTCAAGAGGAAAATTCCCAGTTCTGATCCCAAATAGCACAGCCTAGAGATGGTTGGGGAAGATCCCGATGACCCTCAAAAAGGGCCTTTTGCAGTTTAAGTTACTCCTACCTTCTCAGTAATCCTTGGAGGCGAAAGACATGTTGGGGGGAGGGGTCAGAGGGATGGCCAGCACCACCGCAAGGCTGACCCTCTCCCACCTCGCTCAGGGCCTCAGCCACCCTCAGCTCATACTCAGAGCATTTCCAACTCAGCAATCCTGGTTAGGCCCTGGACCCCTCCCTCATTCCCTCTGGGTCAGAGATATTTCAGGAGAGCCCAACAGCCACCAGTTATCACAGGCTCCAGGGGATTCCCAGGATGGTCACCCTCAGCAGCCCTGGCTGAGAGGTGCTGTCACCCACCCTTATCTACTGTTTTCGGGTTGTTCCTGCTGGAACTCAGCCATTCCACAGGCCTTGCGGGTAGAGGGGGCACAGAGATCTCCTTAGTCGCCCTGGTGCTCTAGGATCCTAAGGCCACCTGTGCCAGGAGCACAGCAATGCCCTCCCAGGAAGCTCAGTCATGGGAGATGGGTGCCTCAGCCTAGCTCGATCTGCCCAATACAAGGGCTGGTCAGGTAGGCTGAGGCATGTTGGGAAGCCTGAGGCCTTACCTGACCCAAATCTGCTCTGTGGCCTGATCCTATTTAGCTCAGCATTCTGGGGCACCAGGACGGGACTCAGGGGCAGAATCAGGTTGGAGGAGGCCATCAAACCTGTGTTTCACAGGCTTTCCATGAGAATGAGAAAATGTCAAGGGTTCCCATCTAATGGGATGAAGGAAGTGGCTCACAGGCAGATCTCAGTCGGCAGCTTCTTACAAGACACTTAAACAGGGCCCGATTTTCTCACCTAACCACCCCTCTCCCACCAGCACCACCAACATAAAGCCAGAACTCTGTAAACATGTTGTTCCAATTTATTTATTTATTTATTTATGATTTTTTTTTTTTAAAGATTTTAAAAAATTTATTATTTTCTGAGAGAGGGGGGAGGGAGAGAGGCAGAGGGGGGTGAGAAAAATCAATGTATGGTTGCCTTTCACCAGCCTCCAGCTACGGACCTGGCTGGAGACCTGGCTTGCAACCTGGTTATGTGCCCTGGCTGGGAATTGAACCAGCAACTTTCGGGTTCACAGGCCTTATCCACTGTACCACCAGCCTGGACAACCAATAATTTAAATTAGTCAACATGTCTATTGAACCCAGAATTTATAAGGTATGAAAGTTGGAAAGACCCTACCTAAAGACAGAAACTAATACTTACTAAATCTGTGAGACTGACATGGTGCTCAGCCTTCACACAGTTCTTATTTAATCCCCACAACTCTGAGGGAGGTTAAGTAACTCTAAAGGAGACACAGCTCATATATGGCAGAGCTGGGGTTCTATAATTAGGCATCCCCCAATCTAACTTCTAAAAAGTAATTAACTCAAGCAATCCATCATGCTCCTTCTGTAAACCAAGGAAGACCTATAAACTAAAGACATGGTAATCAAGCCCCTTCATTGTACAGGTGAGGAAACTGAGGAAAGATCACAGAGCTGAGCATAGAATAGCTGCTCAGGCCAGTGCCGCTCCCACCACCTCAACCTGCCTCAGGGTCCTAAGTCAACCCAGGTGAAGGGTAGGTGGGAGAAAAGCTGTGGATGCTGCCTTCTGGAAAACGAAACAGACAATGATGAACAAACAGAGAAACACACACACACACATCCCACACACAGACATGCAGAGACATGGATACACAGGCAAAGATACATACAGGTGCTGATAGCCATGTACCATACTGCTCTCATGTCTCTACTTGATGCGTGGTTCCTTTGGTTCCTTTCCAGATTGCAAGTTCCATGAGGAAACAGGCAAAAAGGGCCCTTACCCTGGGCCCACTCTTTAGGTGGCCACACTCCTCACCAGACAGTGAGAAGTCCCTGGAGACAAGGGATTGCGCCTTCCGGGGGTCCCTGCCCTTCTCTTGGATTACAAAGCACAGGACCCCATTACTTTCTACTTGGAGCCATTTGGACAGGCTTTGCCAATCATGCGGGTCCCCTGGGCCTAACGGATGACCAAGAGGCAGCTGCTTGTGGAGTGCATGCATGTAGTTTGGACACATGTGAGGAGGAATACATGTATGCGAGGCTCCTCAAGATGCGGGACAGAGGTACTGGCTGTGTGTTACTGAGTTCCAAAACAGAACTCAGAGCTGAGAATTCAAAATCAAACCCAGCCTTCTAGGATTTTAGGATTATTTTCCTTAGCAGTTTGTTGTTTTGACTTAATAACATTTAAATATTTAGACATCAGAATATAAGCCTTCACTTGTACTCTTGCCCTGGGCTTTGCAAATGTTAGGAGCTGCCCTGGACACCTCTCTAAATTCCCACTGTGGGCCCAGTGTGGGGCCAGCCACAGAGCAAGCACTTTACTCTTTTTTAAAGTACATTTTATTGTTTATGCTATGATAGTTGTCTCAATTTTCCCCCTTTTGCCTCCCTCCACCTGGTACCCTGATTCCCCTCAACAATCCCCCAAACTTAGTTCATGTCTATGGGTCATGCATGTAAGTTTTTTTGGCTTCTCCACTTCCTTTAAGATTTTTGACAGCCCCCTATTTTGTACCTACCAGTTATGCTTCTTAATCCTTGTACCCTTTCCCCTATTCTCCCCCTTCCCCATCCCAGCTGATATAACCCTCCAAATGATCCCCACTCCTATGATTCTGTTCCTGTTCTAATTATTTGTATTATCTTTTAGATTCAGTTGTTGATAGTTGTGTTTGTTGTCATTTTAATGTTCATAGTTTTGATTTTCCTTTTCTTAAATAAGTCCCTTTAACATTTCATATAATAAGAGTTTGGTGATGGTGAACTCCTTTAGCTTTACCTTGCCTGGGAAGCACTTTTTCTGTCCTTCCATTCTAAATGGTAGTAGTTTTGTTGAATACAGAACTAGGTTGTAGGCCCTAGCTATTCACACTTTGAAATATTTCTTGCCAGTCTCTTCTTGCCAGCAAAGTTTCTTTTGAGAAACCCACTGACAGTTTTATAGGAACTCCTTTGTAGGTACCTCTCTACTTTTCTCTTGTTGCTTTTGATTCTTTATCCTTAACCTTTGGCATTTGAATTATGGTGTGTCTTGATGTGGTACTCTTTGGGTCTAGCTTGTTTGGGACTCTATGCTTCCTGAACCTGTATGTCTATTTCCTTCACCAAATTAGGGAAGTTTTTCTTTCATTATTTTTTCAAATAAGTTTTCAATTTCTTGCTCTTTCTCTTCTCCTGGCATCCCTATGGTTGGATGTTGGAACCTTAGGAGATGTCCCAGTTTTATTCTCTTTCTTTTTTGAATTCTTGTTTCATCATTCTGTTCTGGTTGACTGTTTATTTCTTCCTGATGTTCCAAATCATTGATTTGAACCCTAGCTTTCTTTCCTTTACTGTTGGTTCACTACAGATTTTTCTTCATTTTGTTTAGTGTAGCCTTCATTTCTTCCCTTATGCTTTTGCTGCACCCAATGAGTTCTCCAAGCATCCTTACCACGAATGTTTTGAACTCTGTATCTGATAGGTTGGCTATCTGTTTTGTTTGCTTTTTTTTTTTTTTTTGCAGGGGGGGGGTGTTGTACTTTTCTGTTATTTGGGCCATATTTCTTTGTCTCCTCCATTTGGCAGCCTCCCTGTGTTTGTTTCTATGTTTCAGGTAAAGCCATTTTGATTCCCTGTCTTGATGAACCTGTTAAGTTGTATGGGGTATTCACCAGGGAGGGGCAACCTGTTTTACTGCTTTGTGGCTCTGGGGCCAAGGTGGGGGAGGTCAGAGAGGAGACAATGCCACTGCTGGCTGCTGGAGGCTTGCTCAGCACTTGCCCCATTTCTAATCATTTCACCCCTTCCTGTATGTGACCGTCTCCCCTCTAGCTATAGCCCTGGTGGTGGTTCCCAGAGTGGGTGAGTTTGCATGCATTCCAGGACTATGTGGGTCATTTAAATGGACTCTCCTGAGAGACCAGCAGTTTCTTCCACTGCCCCAACCCCTGCTGGTTTTTACAGCCAGAAGTTATGAGGCTTTATGTTTTCTGCTCTGAAACCCTGGGCTGTGCAGTGCTGTCTGGCCTGGGGCTGGGATCACTGGCTACCAATTTTTATCCACCACATGTGAGTGGGGGACCACCATTTCCACTGGCCACCACCGCAACCATCACACCGCATCCTCTTCACCCCATCTCCATCCCTCCTACCCATCTGGATGAATGTAGTTTCTTTAAATTCTTGGTTTGTGGACTTCCATACAGTTCAATTTTCTGGCAATTCTGGCTGTTATTTGTTTTGAGGTCAGTTGTGATCCTTCTTATGGTTGAGCAAGGAGGCAAAGCATGTCTACTTATGTCTCCATCCTCAGAGTGAGCACTTAAAAGATGTCTGTTAGAAAATGAGCAAATCACTTTAGGAATGAATTAATGAATGAGTGAAGGCTTCTGTGCAAATGTAAACAGACAGGTATATGTGCTTTCAGGGACTCATCAGCATATTATTAATAACTATATGCCCATGCTCCCAGGGTCACACATGCCTAAACTTACAACTAGAAAGACAAGTACATGTTTACAACAAAATAACCTCAATGCTCACATGCATACTCCCAAGACACATGTAGTCAGGAGTAACCCATTCATCTATGCAAAGACATAGAGATCCAGACTTTCCCTTCAAGATACACACATACATAAGGTTGCACAGATGTGGACTCAAACATATGCAGGCAAACACATAAGTACCCATTTCCCGCCAAAGGACCCAGCTCCAACCAGAAATGCAGCTGCCTACACACACAACCCACACTGATATACGCAGCTAGACAGAGACAAAGCTGGAGGTCTGAGACAGACTGTCAGAGAAACACCTGTCCACAGAGACCTCAGGGCTGCCCTGGGCTCCCACACTGTCTGCCTCCCCCCACCTCTGGGCCGTCTGCTGCCCAAGGGGCTCCTAAAGAAATTCCTTTTGCAGACTGGCTAAGAAAGGCTGCTCTTGCCTCCCCCGCAGTCCCAGGCAGAGAAGCAGATGTGTGTGCTGGGGGATGCGGGGAAGGGGGGGCTCCACCTCCCCAGGCTCTCTGCTCTGTCCTGCCGCCTCCCACAGCCTAGCCAAGCCTAGACAGGGTGCTGGTCTCTGGACAGTGTAGGACCCCACTCAGGTCCTGCTGTCCCGGCTCTGCTCCCGACAGGATGATTTAGGAGCTGGTGAACAGCACTTTTCCAGAAGCCTTGCTTCCTCAGGAAATGGCTCGGCCTCAAGCCTGATCTCCAAAACAGGCGTAGGATGAAAACACCTCTGCTCTTCTGCAAAAACATGGGCCACCCCTCCCACTCAGGGCCTCTGACATCATTCTAGCCACAACATCCTCAGCATCCCAAGGCAGTGGACAGCCATGGAAGGTGCACGTCTGGTCCGGCTTCTTCTGCTGACTCAGGGTGTCCACCTCTATGAAATGAGCCATTTGGGTGTGATCACTTTACATCAAGCTAGAATGATGTAGGATGATGTAGAATGATGTAGGAGTCGAAAATTTCCCAGGCAGCCTCTGAGCAACAGTGAAGAGGGGCCTGACCCCAGGGACAGTGGCCTAGAATGAGCCTCCTCTTAGGTCACAGTCACTATTGCAGAGCTTGTGTGGGAGTGGCTTAAGGCTGAGATGCCTGGCACTGGGGCAAAATGGGGACTCTAGGCGAGGAATGTCCTGTGCAGTCTGGAGACAGACAACGACCTCTCCTCTCCCTTCCGCCCACTTTCCTTGTCCCCCAGGCCTCAGCTGGAGGTGAACATAGGGCGGCAGCCCCACCCCTGTGGGTGGGACAACAGACAGGCAGCTCGTTACAGCTGGCGGGACAGGGGAGCTTGTTTGTTCTCTGATGTCAGAACATCTCAGACAATTGGGGACTTGGCTGCTGGCAGCTCCTCAATGTGAGATCTCGAAGAAGTCAACCTAATCAGAGCAGGCTGATGCCTGAGCTCTGAGCAGGCAGCAGGGGTGTCACGGAGAGGCATCCCCTCCGAGCCCCCACATTCAGTGCTGTGTGTGTCTCTGAGCTCACCTGCTGGGTCTGCAGTGATGGTGCTGCAATGGTCACTGGAGCTGAGCCCAGAGCTCTTGTTCATGGTGTGGGCATCAGTTCCCACTCTAAGAATCCCAGGTGCCCCCTGCTTTTGGGACATGGCAAAGTTAATAGTCTGATCCTGGGAAAGGAACTCATTATGCATCCCCTGGTATTGAGAGTTGATGCCAATGGCCCCAGCCTTCCTGTTCTCCTCCCACCCCCTCACTCCTCTCACCCTTGAATCTCTAATAGTTTTTTTCTCTCACCACCCTGCCCCCAATTCATTACTAAAACCTGTTTAGGAAAGGCTGTCATCAGTCACTTCCACATGTGTTTGAATAAGCATCAAATCAGCATTTTAACCTCTCTTAGGCCATTTGCATTTAAATATGAACCTTTTTAGTGAAACAAAGGCTCTGTCCTGCCTACACTCTACTATTCCCAAAAGTATTTCTGGTGACAGAAAGCAAATGGAACTCCCTAAAATCAAGCAACAGATGTTTACAACTTTCTCTGAAACCTTCACCCACTCACACTGCCTTGCCAACGCATTTTTTCTGTAGCCTAATTTCAGTCCCCTTTGCTGATGTTTAATCATTACCTTTCACTATGGCAGAAGTGTTCAGCATCCTTTTATCCATTTATTCACTCAACAAACTCTTCTTGAGCGTTCACTGTATCTTAGGTACTCAGATATACAAAGACAACCTGGACACTGCCCTTCAGCAGCTTGCAGTTAAATTTTAGCACAGGAAACATCCCCAAGCAAAGCCCAGCCCACTAACTTGTATACAGTAGGTATTCGATAAGTGCTGCTTCCCCTTCTCAGGGCTGCACTATTTGGACACTGCACTGGGACACCAGAAATTTTCTAAAAACCCCTTCCCAGGTGGACAAGAGTGCCAGTAGGATGAGTGGTTTTTATCTTGATTCAGAATATCGTGATCTGTTTGGGATGTTCCTAACATCAGGTTGCAAAGGCATGCAAAGGCAAGGGGCTTATTCTAACCAGATCAAGGCTGGGGCAGCCCAGGACACTGTCTCCATGGTGCAGAGCCCCAGACAGTTCGGAAACAAACAGAAACCCATCCAGAGGAAAGAGACTGACAAAAGCAAAAACAAACAAAGGCCAAGAGACGGAAAACTCAGGAGGTGGGGCAGGGTGGAGATGAGGGGAGAGGGGAGATGGGTGGGGGCTTCGGAGGGGACCTAGGGAGGGGCATGGTCCTGGTATTTTGTGTAAGTGAGGAAGGAATCCAGTCCTTCATCCCCCCCACCCCCAACACCCAAGAATCACCATGGCAACAGGGAGGGTGAGTGCTGCTGATTCCAAGCCAACACAAACCTCCTGGGTTTAGCAGCAGGAACGGGCTCAGATGCATGGGGCGATGTTCTAAAGAAAAATATCTGAATTGGGCTCTTTAAATCACAAAGTCCACATTCGTTCCTGGTTTGGCAGGCAACCAGTATTTAATGAAATGAATTAATAAGAAACAACAGTGAACCATATCCCCACTGCACATCTCTCCCACATACACAGAAGCCCAAAGAATAAAACCCTTTCCCTTCACAGTGGAAGCTGACAGCTCATAGGATGCTTAGCATCTCCCAGAAACAGGTACCTCAGCTGAAGGAGGTTCACCTGCTACCTATCCCAAAGCTGTCCTCCCTGAAAGGGACTTTAGTGACAGAGGGCTGATAGAGTTGCATTCAGAAGACCAAGGCAGCTGGACCTCCAGTGTGAGATGGTTCCAACTGAACCACCATCTGGTCTCCTCTGCCATCAGATGCCTGATGAAGCTCTTGGCGCAGAAGGGGTTTATCAGCAAAGACATTGGTTCTTCCTCCTCCATCAGAAAGTGTTAGCAGCATAAGCCTCCTGAATCACTCCAACACCCAAATGTGCCTTTGCCTGGGACTGGCTGGTCTCTAGGATCTGCCTTCAATGTACGGTCAGTGCTACATAGAACTGAGCCATTACTGTGTTCCTCCTGCTTCTCTGTTCCCAGGTACCCAGAGATTTCATTCTACCCCCCATTATCCTAAGTCTGGGGCTAACTCATCCATTGGCACTATGGGCACAATGCCTAAGACCCACATTGTGAAAGTGTCTTAATTTCTTTTATAATCAAAGAGAAAGAAAAATGAGCTTTCAGATGGAAGAAAATGTTTTAGTATGTAATAGTAATATATTAATCTTTATACCAATGCAGTCATAAAATTATATTTTAAGTACTTTTTATTGAGGGGCCCAGGAAGGCAAAAGTTCCCTGGGCCCATGAAAGTCATCACATGACCCTGCTCTAGTTTTCCCTCCTGCCCACTCCAGTCCTCTAGATGCCAGGGACTTCCTTCCCCATGTCAACATGTGTCTGTCCAACGGCCCCCTCACTAGTCTGGGAGCTCCTGGGGGGCAGGACCATTCCTCACTACCCTCTGGTCCCCACAAGCTCAAGCTCAGGGCCTGTTTCAGCCATGTCAGATATTGCATTGCCCACACTCGTCCTGTCCCCGTGTTTTTTTTTGTTTTTGTTTTTGGTAGGAGGAAGAGCTCAGGAAAAAAGGACTTGATTTTCAATAAACATTGCCTGAGAACTCCTGGAGACCATGCACAACCTTTCACATTTATGCAGTCAGACTTTGTCCACATCCCCTACACTGACTTTCTCTGGCCAAGTTCACCTGTGATCTCCAACTCAGTAAACCCAATAGCAACTTCTCGGGCATAATCCTGACCATGCAGCAACATCTGACACTACTCATCAAGCCCTCCTTATTGGCTTCTAGAACACTGCTGTCTTGGTTTCCTCCTATTTCCATGGATATTCCTGCTGTCCCCCTTTGCATGTTCATCACCTGTGGGGCCATTGAAAACAACCAAAAAAAGACAAGTATTGTGTGATCTCACTCATTTGTGGAATCTAATGAACAAAATAAAACCAGAGGCATAGAAACATAGAACAGCCTGACCTATCTCAGAAGGGAGGGGGTGGGGGACTGGAAAAGATTAGCCAAAGAGCATATATACATATGTGCATAGCCCATGGACACAGACAACAATGTGGTAAAGGCTGGGGGGAGGCAGGTGGGGGGAGGGGCTAACGGGGAGGAAATTGGGGACATCTGTAATATTAGTATCAACAATTTTAAAAAGTAAAATTTAAAAGATACAGAGCATTTGTTTTTGGGTTTCTTTTCTCCTCCCTTTCCCTTATCCATGTCTCTTCCCACTACACACAGATAAATTTCACCTGCAAACTCCTTAATCTGATCTGTGGAGAATGTACAGTTTAAACACATCAATACTTTAATTTCAAAAAAAAAAAAAGAAAAAGAAAAAAGAGAACAAAAAAACAAATAATAGCAATGATGATGATGATGATGATGATGATGATAGCAGCTGAAACATCCCAGGTATTTGCTCTGTGCTGAGCACTATTGTAAATATCAGGGTTTTTAAAAAAGTATATTTTATTCATTGTGCTGTTACAATTGTTCCAATTTCTTTCCCCTTTACTCCCCTTTGCCCACTACCTACCCCTTCCCTCCAGCAATGCCACCCACTTAGTTCATATCCACGGGTGGTGCATATAAGTTGTTTGGCTTTACTCTTTCCTATATTATTCCTTACTTCCCTGTCTATTTTGTACCTACCTATTATGTTCCTAAATCCCTGCATCATTCCTCCCCTCTCCCCCTCCCAGTTGGTAACCCTCCAAATGATCCCCATATCTATGTTTCTGTTCTTGTTTTGGTTGTTTGCTTAGTTTGTTTTTATTTTTTAGGTTCTGTTGTTGATAGTTGTTGTCATTTTAATGTTCATAGTTTTGATCTTTTTCTTAAATAAGTCCCTTTAACATTTCATATAATAGCTTGGTGACGATGAACTCCTTTAGCTTTACCTTGTCTGAAAAACACTTTATCTGCCCTTCCATTCTAAATGATAGCTTTTTTGGATAGAGTAATCTTGGTCGTAGGTCTTTGCATTTCATCACTTTGAATACTTCTTGCCAGTCCCTTCTTGCCTGCAGTTTCTTCAGAGAAATTGGCTCATAGTCTTATAGGAACCCCTTTGTAGGTAACCTTTCTTCTCTTGCTGCTTTTAAGATTCTCTTTATCTTTAACCTTTGGCATTTTAATTATGATGTGTTTTGGTGTGGTCCTCCTTGGGTCTAGCTTGCATGGGACTCTCTATGCTTCCTGGACTTGTATGTCTATTTCCTTTGCCAAATTTGAGAAGTTTTTCCTCATTATTTTTTCACATAAGTTTTCAATTTCCTGCTCTTCCTCTTCTTCTGGCACCCCTATGCTTCAGATATTGGCACAATTAAAGTTGTCCCTGAGGTCCCTAGGCCTCTTTTCAATTTTTTCAATTCTTGTTTCCTCATTCTGTACTAGTTGACTATTTCTCCCTTAAGTTCCAAATAATTGATTTGAACCCTGGTTTCCCCCTTCACCATTAGTTTTGTGTGGATTTTCCTTCATTTCACTTAGCACAGCCTTCACTTCTTCCTTTCTGCATTTGCCATACTCAAGCATATCTGTCAAGTTTGTGAGCATCTTTTTTTTTTTTTTTTTTTTTTAAGATTTTATTTAATTATTTTTAGAAAGAGGGGAAAGGAGAGAGGCAGCGAGAGAAAGAGACATCAATGTATGGTTGCATTTCACCTGCCTCCAGCCACAGACCTGACTGGAGACCTGGCTTGCAACCTGGTTATGTGCCCTGGCTGGGGAATCAAACCTGTGACCTTTGGGTTCGCAGGCCGGCGCCTTAACCACTGTGCTACCAGCCAGGGCTCTATGAGCATCTTTATCACCAATATTTTGAACTCTGTGTCTGGTAGGCTGGCTAATTCCTCATTGCTTAGTTCTCCCATGGAACCTTGATCTGTACCCTTTTCTGGGCCATATTTCTCTATCTTCTCAATTTGACAGGCTCCTGTGTTTGCCTCTGTGTCTCAGGTAGAGCTGATGCACCTGTTACATTGTAAGGGACGAAGCCTTAGGTATTTGTCAGTGCTGGGGTGACCCATTTCACCATGTTGTGGCACTGCATGTAGGGGATAGGTTTGAGAGGAAACAATGCCACTTGCTCAGCACTTGCCCCTTTTCCGGGCACTTCTCCCACTTCTTGTATGGGATTGGTGCCTGTTTAGTTGTTGCCCTGGCCATGGTTCCCAGAGGGGGTGGGTCTGCAGACATTCTGTGGGAGCCTCTAAACAAGGGGACTCTGCTGCGAGACAGGCAGTTTCTTCCTCCACCCCAACCCTCACCTGTTTTCACACTCTGAAGCAATGAGGCTTTATTTTCCCCAGCACCGGAACCGTGAGCTGCACAGTCTGGTCTGGTGCCGTATTTCCCAGGTGTCCTTCCCTACTTTTTCAAATGTGACTGTGCTCTCTGCCAGCCTGCCACAGCCACTGCCATCACCATTACTGCTGCCACTACCACCAAACTGCTTCCTCTCTGTCCTGGTTCTGCCCCTCTTACCTGCCTAGATGAATATTTCTTTATATCTTTGTTGGACTTCCATGCAGCTCCATTTTCTGAAACTTCTGGTTGTCCCCAGTTTTGAGGTAGTTGTATTCCTTCTTAGTTGTGGACAGAGATGCAATGTGTTTACCTACACCTCCATCTTGGCTGGAAATGCTAAATATCAATTCTTTTAATCCTCAAAATGGTCCTAAATCCATTCTTCAACCACCAGCCAGAGTGACTTTTCTCAAAACAAAATCTGATCTTCCCACTTAAAAGCTCTGCTTAAAACTGTAATGGCTTCCCCTGCCCTCTCCAGCCCCATTTCTCACCACAGCCTCTTCCTATGCCCCCTCCTACTTTTAGCTTCTCCACTGAGAACTCTACCAGGTCTTTGCATGAGCTATTCCCATTGTCTGGGATACTCTTCCTCCACCTCTTAGCTTACCACTGATGACTTTTCCAGGTGTCAGTGAAACATCCCTTTTTTCAGGAGCCAAGGATAGGGTTGGGGGTGTATATCACACGGTGGTCATGAGACCAACTGAAACCAATCTGCCAGGTTCAACCCCCAGAACTGTCCCTTCCTAGTCAACCTGGGAAAAGCTAGTTAAACTCTCTGGAACTCCAATTTTTCATCTGTCATGCAGATTAAAGAAATCAATACAAGCCCTGGCTGGTAGCACAGTGGATTAGATGCCAGCCTGCGAACCCAAAGGTCACTGGTTCGATTCCCCAGCCAGGGCACATAACCAGGTTGCAAGCCAGGTCTCCAGCTAGGTCCATGGCTGGAGGCAGGTGAAAGGCAACCATACATTGGAAAAAAAAAAAAAGAAGAAGAAGAAATCAATACATAAGACAAACGCAGGACTACATATGTTACCTCCCTACTTCTAGGCCATGTTAAGACATTTTGCCAACTATTTTCAAAACTCCGTTATAAAAATACCACCTGTGTCAACCCCACTGCTGAGGATGTCCATCTGCTCACCCAGCCAGACTGACAGCTCAATGAAGACAGGGACTTTTGATCTTGGTCCTGCCCTATTTCTAGTGCCTGGCACACAGCAGATGCTCCTATTTGGTATATCAATGACTAGAAATCAAACACCTGCCACTTATCCTGATGATATCTGCTTTCCAGTAAACAGCCTCCTCAAACAAGGAAGGAAAAAGAGGGCAAGATTTTTAGCAAAAGTACATACATGGCAGACCCAGGCTGAGACTGAACACAGTCACATAGGCAACCTTGTAATTAGGAAAATACTTTTATTATTTCTGAAATGTTCCCATATTCGATGTAAAAACCATGATAACGGCTTTTTCACAACTTCACAAATTACCGAAAAATGACTTCCACCCTTTTGTGTAGGAATCTCCCTCCACTGCCCCCAAATAAGATAGGACTCCAGTATGACCGAAATAGGGCAGGAAGGAGGATACAGCAGGTAGAGCCAAGGCTCTCTGGGCAGCCAGGGGCTTTTCCTGCACATGTAAAGCTCAGGCTGAATCCCAAGGACCTGTGACCCCTCGGTCCATGCACATCTGTGGTACACTGAGGCAGCGACAGAGGGCCTACAGCATAGTACTTGTGGCTGGCAGGCCACAGTCAAGGCAGCTTTGTGAGAACAAGATCAGGAGGGAGGCCTGCAGCTATCATCAGCAGTTGTTAATTTTTTTTAAAAGACAACTGGAGTTGCTCACTGTTAGGTTTGTAGTTTTTAATCAGATCTTTGACGCCTTCCTTTCTCATCCATGGCCGGGCGCAGGGGTTACAGCTGTAGCAGAACGCTGTTTGTTGATCTGAGAAATCTGAAAATGTTTTGTACTCACAAAAGCGGATGGAATTCAAAAACCAATCCACCGATTTTTATGAGAAACATGACTGTTCCTCTTGAGTGTCTCAAGTCAAAACAAGGCAACCGCCTAGTGATTTATCGGCCCCACTACACATTTTCCGCCTTCCAGAAGGCATTAGCGAAGGGGCCAAAGTCCGCCAGGAGCGATTGTAAACATACCACTGACAGCTTGGACACTTTGTTTTTAAATGCAGCAGGACTTTTTCCTTTGGCCCTGATTGAAAAGCCAACTCCCTAAGACTGTTTAGGCAGGAGTAGACAGGAGTGCTCCCCAAAACCTGTGAGTTAGGGACCAGTGGTCCCTAATGGCTGGAATGTGGCTGGGAGCATCATCAAAGGCAATTGAAACATTATGGCATATGAAAATTGTCCTGTGGTCCTCAGCTGGCCCCTGACTAGATGAGGGACACAGGAGGTATAATACAAGTTGTCGTAAGGCACATGGTTGAGGTGATCCCCACACCAGGCCCAAAGAGATTATCCTTTTGCACGATTCCAGAAGTGTTGGAAAGCTGAGGAGTTGATAACACTCACTATGAGCAGCAGCACCAGATACAGGGATATCAAGACTGTAAACCAATGGCTGGAAAACCAGGACAGCTGTCTGGAAGCCCTGCTTAAGGGGGAAAAAAGAGTGATGTTGGCAAACTGAAAAAACATTTTTTTAAAGTGTATGCAACAACTTCTGGCTCAAAGATGAAATGATGAATTTCACCCTCTAAGTGAGCCATGAAATGAAGTTTCGTGCATTCTCCTTTTCTCAAGAAATCTGAGGCTGTTTGCCCTGGCACTGACACGCCCTTCACCAGAACATGTTCTAAATGTACAAAGACAGCTATGCAATGAGCTCATCCTGATCTTCTTCTCCCTTAGAACAGCTCCTCTTGAACCTCCTCTATTCCCTTTTCTTAAGCAGGACTTTGGGATCTAAAGAATGACCTCACTCAAGGTGTCTTCCCAGGTGGCAGCAGGGAGCAGGTTATTTAGCAGAAGTCTTTTCACTTTTAGACGCATACAGCTATCAGCCTGTGCTGGGGAAATCCTCTTTGGCCCACTGGGAGATGATCTAAGCTGTCCCAAGTGGGCACTAAAAAGATATTCCCGGGAGAAGCGGGAAGGAATGAAATTTTCAAGTGCAAAAACCCAGATGGCTTTAAAACAAAGGATAATGCCCCCCACACTCAGGAGCCCTACACAGGTTTACCAGATTGAGGGGAGGAGAGATTTTTACTGGTTTATGAAATCCTGAAGTATGGAAACCATTGGTGTGTATAAGCAGGTGTGGGGAGTAGTAAATGTGACCCCTTTCCCTATCTTACCTGTTCACCTGCTGCTGCTCATCCCCATGAGAAGCTAGACTTCAATAATGTGATGAGATCTCAAAGTGGCCCCGACCCTGGGGAACCCTGCCATGTACACCCCCGCACCCACCACCCTGCTGAAATGAGATGAGGCATTCACCCTGGCTCTTGGAAGCCAGAAGGCCTCCTCTGCTCTTTGCTTCAATACCTTCACTTTAAGGATGAAGGTGAAATATCTCAGATCCAAAGAGAAGATGGTGGTTCAATAGCCACCACAGAAAGTGACCCAGCTGGGCAGCACACAAGCCCCACCAGTATCCAGCCACACACTGCCTCCCAGCTTGATCTAATCAGTGGGTCTCAGGCTGAAATCAGAGCCCAGGTGGCTGAGAGGCCTCGTGGTCTGGGGCAGCCAATCTGGCCTCATTCAGTCCCTCCTGTTATTCGTGCTTAAATCTTTCTGTCTTCTCCACTAGAATATACAGTCCTCTGAGGGTCAGGACCACGTCTTATTCAACCTTATCCTTACCCCTCACCATGTCTAACAGTGGTTTATGTACAGGGTGCGCACGATCAATTGGCAAGAACGTTGCATCTCCTTGTTTCACATGCTTATTAATTTTGAAAAACTATGTTTCTAAGGTTATGATTTAACATTATTGTTAATAATGTCGAAGGAATACAATGTTTGAGCAACCATACTTTCTGGACTGTATGCAGGGCCAACTGCTAAGGAAATTGCGGACTTCGATTACATCCCTTTACGTACCGGTGACAACGTGAAGAAGGTGTAGGATGCTGACCCTGATGTCACCACACCAACAAGGAAAACACATAAGGTACACAAGGATTGCACAAGTTGAGAATTGTACACAGAATCCAGGAGATCATCAGTGAAGATCCACGATGTTTACCTTGACGTTTTGAGAATAGAGGTACCGTGGATGAAGCAAGTTGCAAATGGACATCATTTTATCTTCTAACAAGATGGTGCACCAGCACATAACACCAAAAAGGTGCAAGAATTTCTCAGTGTCATCAATGTTCCTGAATTCTGGTCAAAGGAAATCTGGCCTCCTAGTTCACCAGATGCAAATCCTTTAGGCTATTATGTATGCAGCATTTGTGAGAGAGAACTTAATAAACAACTTCATTCCCATAAAGAGGCTGTTAAAGCTAAGATTGAAAACATGATGATGTCCATGGATAAAGAAAAGTTAATGAAAGTGTGCTCAAGATTCTGAAGTCGAATCGAGTCTATTATTGCAGCACATGGAGACTTTTTTGAACAATTATAAAAATAATGACTATGTTTATGTATTTATATATAAGAATAAATTTACTTCAAAATGTAACATTTTTGTGGTATGTTGTTTACTTTACTAAAATGTTGCCAATTGATCGTGTGTACCCTGTACTTTACACATAGTCGAGGCCTTAGGCTGAAGGAAAAGGGGTGCGGGTACCAAAGATCCCAACACTTAGCTGTTTTCCTGGGCCTCCGCAGGACTGTCCTTCTTACCTCTTGGCCTGCTTCTGTGAGTACACCAGCAGGTACTTCACTCGCAGCAGCTGGTTGTTAGTGACCACCAAGTACTTTGGAGGGATGTCTCCCCCTTCACTGTGCTTGATCCTTGCTCTCTTGCGATCTATTTCCTTGGAATCTGAACAAGGAGAGTAAAGCACAACTTTACTGGAGGATGGGCAGAAGGATACAATAATAAAAGAAGCAAATTATGAATACAAGTGGTCAGACCTCCTGGTCCTGGGGGTTCTAGCAGACTGAGGAATGAGCCTACATGTATCTGTGAAGCACAATATTAAACAGGAGAATCAACAGACAAACAGGAAAAGAAAAAACAAGAGGGCCGGGGCTAGTATGGCTCAGTGGATAGGCACTGGCCTGCAAACCCAAGGGTCAATTCCCAGTCAGAGCACATAACGAGGCTGCAAGCCAGGCCTCCAGCCAGGTCCCCAGTTGGAGGCAGGTGAAAGAAAACCATACATAGATGTTTCTCTCCCTTTCTTCCTCCCTCCCTGCCCTTCTCTCTAAAAACAATGGATAAAATCTTTTAAAAAAAATTTTTTTTAAATAATCTAGGATGAGGAATAATACTCCATCTGAGATGTGTCTCTTAGCAGGCATTTTAAATTAACCATTCTGCATTTGAGTTTCTTAGAACACATTTTCTACTCTTTGTACCCAGGCTTGTTTAAACAAACATAAACAAAACTTTTCTTTTAATAACATGAAAAGATTTAGCAATTTCAAAAAAGGCCAAAGCTGTGTAACAGCAGACATTGCAAGGTTTTGTTTTGATGTTTAATGTCACGATCCGCAAACTGCCTAAGAATTATAAATGCAAATACGCATGCTGTCTGGTTTATGAGGGTGGTGTCAGACCTCGGCCTGTTCCTCAGAGTTCCAGTTGTTTTACATTAGGGGCCAGGAATGGACAGTTTTCTCAATTTTCCTTTTCTTAGTGGAACCAATGGACCAGTTCTGGAGGCTATGATGACAGTTCTGTGACTCTTCAACATTTGCAGGCAAAACAGCAGAGGGTACCGGGCAAAAAATTCTAAGGGACAAACCAGGGAAGTGGACTGAGATGGCCAGGGATTTATTGCCCATGGCCTCAGCTACTTCTCACATCCTGCAGGGACCCCGGCACACACTGCAGCTGCCTGGAGGGACAGGTCTAAACACATCTTTAGCCTCAGTTTGGCAAATACTTGTTGAATGTTAAGTATATACCAGACTCCCTACTGATACCAGATGCCCAAGACAGAATGAAACCCACTTCCTATCCTCAAGAAGCCCACCCTCTGGCCTCACACATTTCCTTTCAGCTATCACATCTCATTTGCCCCAAAGCTTTCTCTGAGCATTTGGACCCACCATGATTGCTCATTCCTCTGAGCTGCCCCTTGGACCCCTCATCTGGTACTTTCTACCTACCACCCTAGAGTAAGTGATACCTTTTCCATTGTGTGTTCAATTCACAAGGAGACTGCCCACTGCTTGAAGGCAGGTCCCTGTCCTACACTGCTCTGGACTCAGCCCATCCCTTGGCATGCAATGGGTACTCCACCCAACACGAGCCAACAAGAGCCTGCTACACTCCCCGCCCACCCCGGAAGCCTGCAGGCCAGGTCTGGGCCACATGATCACTCACCTTTCTTTTTGGTTTGGCACTTGACATCTGGATGGTCAATGACCTCACATACCGCCACGCAGCTGAGGATGGGGCCAAGGAGGCTACACTGCCACCCATGGCCGTGGGGGCTATAAATGAGGGCCACGCTCAAGTCACTGGTGAGGTAGGTCCCTTCCCCAAACAAGGACGTCTAGAATGGCAGAGGCCATCAGAAAAGAAACAAGGCTGGGTAAATATAGACTGGCACAGCAAGATAACATGGGTCTTTCTTCAACAGAGTTGTAAACACAAAATTTTTGAACCTCTTTTTCTCCCAGCAAAAGGCATAATATCAAATAATCCTACGGCCATCATCATGGGGTTATTACTAAACAAATTCCTACCTGATGACAGTTTAACTGATTGTGGATCTACTCAACTAGCCTGGCAAATGAGGAGTTGCTGAGGTCAAGGTTGAGTGAGAAAAACGTAAGAGTCCAAACAGACCTAAGTCTGAATCCTGTCTATGCCTCCAACAAGCTGACATGTTATATAAACTCTCTGGGTCTCAGCTTCTACATTTACAGTATGGTGATAATGGTATCTCTTTCATAAGGGCACCTGGATGAGGATTCAATGAGATAGTGTGTAAAAGCAATGATCAGGAAACCTGGCACATAAGAGGCGTGAGCAAGCCATCACAGGGTCTATGTCATAGTATATGAGCTCTGTCCTGAAAGTATCGTTTGCACAAACTTTTAATTATATTGGAATTGGCTTGATACTTTCAAAACAGGCCTCATACATAGTAATTCCTGCTACATGAATGCATTAGTGTGGCAACACTGATGGCCTTGCAGAAGCAAAGCCAGAGCCTATGTACTGGGATGGGGATCACACCTGAAGGGAGAAGTGATCTGAGTCATCACTTAGAGAAAAAAAATGAATCCTTCAGACCAGAAACTACAAAAAAAAAAAAAAGAAGAAGAAGAAGAAGAAGAAGAAGAAGAAGAAGAAGAAGAAAAGAAAAGAAAAGAAAAAGAAACTACAACTGAATAAGGAAGGGCCTACAAAAAGGGCAGGGTAAGTTTTACCCTTTGTATTGGTGTTGACCTAGAAAATACAAAAATCTGGAGGGCAGCTCCCTGGTGGTAGGTGCTAACTTGGTAACTTCCATGAGGAAGCACGGCAGGTGCCAGAGAAGGATATCAGCTTAAATACCTCAAGTTGAGCCTACAGAGAGCATAGCAAACACATCCTTTCCCATGGGAGACATCAATAGTCAACCATGATGGCCAACCGAAAAATATCAGTCATGGGACTCATTCTCACTGCCTCAGAATCCTCCTCAACACAACATTCCAGGCAGCAGCTCCCCAGAACAGCTGCTACTTTGGGGCCACAGTATCAGCATCACAAGATGATGGGTGGACTCTTAACAGTTCACTGAATATCCTATGCTTGGGAATTGAGAAATGTCTTATTTGGTGGCACCAGACTTCCTCAATCCTAAACCAGTTAAATGAGGCTGAGGGGAAATGAAACCAGGCTTTGCCTGGTCTTTGGGAAGCCCCTTACTAGGTTAGGCTGAGTCCCCATGTCTCAAAAGCTGACTCGGACCTTCTCCAAGGGTACTGATGTCCTCTGATCTGATCCCACAGCCACCCTCCCTTTATGCTTGCTGTATGTATGCTCTCCCTTAGACTTCAGAACTTCAAGCATGGCTGCAGTGAGTAGCAGAGTGGGAAATGCTGGGTATCTCTACCATGACACCAACATCACAGCTTCAGCTGGCAGGCCCCTCACTGAAAACCCACACAGAGGGGGCCAGAAGGACAGCCGCTTTACCAAAGGCCTCTGATGAGATGGTGCTAAGCAGCAAATCCCCAGGGTGCTGAAGCGAAGGTCTGATGGGCAAGACTGATCTGCAGGCAACTTTCTGGGCTGACTCTGCTGTGCAGGGAGGCCCCGGATTCCAGTAGCCTGGCCGTAATAACCAGCCGAGAGCCAGTGTAAACAAGCCCGTCATCCTCAACAAAACTCCACTGCGCTCAACAGCTGCAGCCCTGTTGCAAAGTCTCTCCCATCTCTGGCTGCACGGGCCCCAGCTCAGCCTGCAGCTCAGGGGCCAGCCCCACAGATACGGCAGGTGCTGTCATCCCTGGGGGAAAGGCTGCAGCACTCTAACTACCCCAGGTCCCTTTCCACCAGCCTAGAAAAGCAGTGTCCTTGGTGCTTAGTACAGAGGGGACCCTCTGCATACAAGAACGATTTCATTTCAATCCTCCCAGCACAGCAGAAGGTGGGTTATGGTGTCTTATTTTACAGATGAGGCCACTGAGGCCCAGAGAGTTGAAGTGAATCTGCACAGAGCTGCTAAGGTGGCCTTTTTGGCTTCTGTCTGTATACTTTCTTCTACACTTCACTGAGAGGCTAAAAAGTGCCAGCAGAGAAGGGGTGGGCGGCACTGTTTTGAAAGGGAGGAAGCTCAAGGAGGAAGGGAGAGGGCCTCTCCTTGCCTCTCAGAGGGCAGACTGTTTGAGTGCCTCCTACTCAGTGCCTCTCAAACCTCAACGTGCAAACGAATCTCCTGGGAGCATGGCAAAGTATGATTTTGCATCAGGTGGCCTGGGGTGTGCCCTGAGAGTCTACCAGTCCAACAAACTCCCAGGTGACACGGATGCCACTGGTCCAGGAACCGTACTGGGTGGTGAGGCTGGCCACACACTGGGATCACACGGTGAGCTTCTAAAGCATGCTGCTTGCTGTCTGGACCCCACTCCCAGAGATTCTGATTTAATTGGTCTGAGATGCAGCCAGGCACTAGGATTTTTAAAAGCTCCCCAAGTGATTCTACATGTGCAGCCAAGGTTGGGAACCACCTTTAAGTAATGGGTATAGGAGTCACCTGGAGATCTCGTTCAGAAGGTCCAGAGTGGGCCCAGGATTCTGCATTTCCACAGGCTCCCAGGGGCTGCTGCTGGTCTTTGGACCACACTTTGAGTGGCAAGGATTTAGTGAACCTACCCCTCCCCACCCCTCCCCAGCTCTGACCCCCCCACCCCCGCCCCGCAAGATGCCAGCAGGTCCAGGCCCCACCTTGTTCAGGTGGCAATGCAGGCCGTTGTGGAGGATGGAATGGAAGTTTTCCAGGCGGCTCCCATGGAAAGCGTAGATTAGGTCTCGGTCTCCTTTGGTCTCATAAAATTTGGCATTTGCTGGGTCTGAGTACTCGATTTCAAACAGGAAATTCGGCACGGGGACAGGAGTGTGAGGGGCACCGGTCAGCTTTTGGATCTTTTCGAACTTGAAAACATGAAGGGAGGTGCAATTTTACTCAGGAAGCTGGTAAAAAGCGCTGTCAAAATGGCCTCCTAAAGCCATGCATGGGCTTAAGTCCAGTGGACTCTGCTCATGAGAATAACTGCTTTCATGTCTTCATAAAGACTTCAATTTAGGCTGGTAGCACAGTGGATAAGGCGCAGGCCTGTGAACCCAAAGGTCGCAGGTTTGATTCCCCAGCCAGGGCACATAACAAGGTTGCAAACCAGGTCTCCAGTCAGGTCGGTGGCTGGAGGCAGGTGAAAAGCAATCATACATTGATGTCTCTCTCACTCTCTGCCTCTCTCTCTTCCCCTCTTTCTAAAAATAATTAAATAAAATCTTAAAAAAAACAAAGACTTCAATTTATAAATAAGGTCAGAGTTTATAGCTCAGGATTGCCTTCCTCTAATAATATTTTTCCCTGCAATAGGCTGAGAAGCATGCATCACTCCTAAATGATGATCACTTCTAATTTTCATGACACTTCCACATCTAATTCCTGTATTCCATCTTTAAATACTCTCAGGAGGTAGAAAGGTATCACAGCCCTGGCTGGTGAGGCTCAGTGGATTGAGCACTGGCCTGCAAACCAAAGGGTTATTGGTTCAATTCCCAATCAGGGCACATGCCTGGGTTGCAGGCTGGGTTCCCCAGTTGCAGGTGTGGAAAAGGCAACCACACACTGATGTTTCTCTCCCTCTCTTTCTCCCTTCTTCTCCCTCTAAAAATAGACAAATAAACTTTTTTAAAAAAATAAAGGTGAGCCCTGGCTGGTAGCACAGTGGATAAGGTGCCAGCCTGTGAACCCAAAGGTAACCAGGTTGCAGGCCAGGTCTCCAGTCAGATCCATAGCTGAAGGCAAGTGAAAGGCAACCATACATTGAGGTTTCTCTCCCTCTCTGCCTCTCTCCCTTCCTTTCTCTCTGGAAATAATATCTAAAAAAAAAAAAAAAAGAAAAAGAAAAAGAAAAAGAAAGAAAGGTGTGATAAATGGCAAAAAATGGCCACACATTCTTTTTTTCCTACTCCTCTCCAATGTGACTTTGCAGGTGGAATTCCACCAAGATTCCATAAAGACATGGTGACTATTTCTCTGCCCCTTGCAACTGGGCTTGGCCATGTGATTTGCCTTGGCCAATGGGACCTTGGTAAACATGTGGCAAGTGGAAACTTGAAAAGGACCTGCCCTTCTTTGACTGCTGCCAGGAACCCTTCAGCCTTCACTGCTTTGTGAACAAGCCCTCTAGCCTTGAGGAAGAGAAGAGAGCCTCAGAGAGGTAAGCCCCAACCACAGCAGCCATCCCAGCTGATGCCCCAGACATATAAGTGAAGCTACCCTAGATCATGCAGCCCCAGGTGAGCCAGTCCCACCCAAAAGAACCACCCAACCAACACAGAGAATCATGAGGAACAATCTATGTTGTTTTAAGCTGCTCAATTTTTGGGATGGTTTGTTACACAGCAAAAACTAACTGATACAGAAGGGTGAACTCCTTCCTGAGAGGCAATAATCCTTCTTAGGGCAGAGACCACATTATTTCAATGATTTCCAGTCAGCCACAGTCTGTGGTCAAGTGTTTTCTGGGTTGTGACCAAATAAGAAAAAACAGGGCAATGTAACAGATGTATTTACATTACTGTAATGTTGCCATGATCCTTTCTTTGGAAAGCCTGTTCCATACTCTGAGGTTAGGACCATCCTCCTTTTTGTGTGTTAAAATATCCTTTTATAAAATGATGATACATGGTAGTCTAATGTCCTTGCTTGGGCACAATAAAAAGCTAATAATCCCGGGTGCCAACATTCCATGTTTTTATGGAAGTTCACTGGTTCATGATCAGAAGTCAAGGAGTAATTGTCTTATTTACTTTACCTGCAGCCAGGTCTAACAGATGCCTGATGACCATATGAGGAATGAATAAGCCTCAATTTAACAGATGACAAAACTGAAACCCAAAGATCATGTAAGAGTTAACAGGCCAGCCTGGACCTGAATATGGATCTCCTGACTCTCACTTCAGGACTCCGCATGTAATTTTATCATCCGACACAGATGGAGGGCCCTAGACACCAGAATCCAGGACAGCAAATTCTCTGCCACTTAAAGAGGATCTCTGTCTGTAGCAGGAGCTTGTAACATTGAATGCTCTTAAATTAAACTTGATAAACTAAGTGAAGAACAGTACAGAGAAACTTCTGCTGCCTCTCAGAGGAAAGAGCACCAGATTGGGGATCTGCCACCCCACGTTCTGGTTCTTGTCATCCCAGCCTGTCCCTGGAAGACCCAGACAGACAAGGGACACCAAATTATGGAATGTCTTCTGGTCTATGCCAAAAACTATACTAGGAGTGACACACATTCTAGTATAGCTCCCCTCTGAGGTAACTATTAATATTCTCAATTGGAAAAAGGATATCCAATTATTCATGGAAATGGAATTTGAACCCAAAGCCTGGTTTTCCATTACTTCAAGCTCTGCCTCCTTGTTTCCTAACAATTGGATTAAGACAATGTTTCTTAAGGTGCAGTCAAGGGTCCAGCCTTATCAGAATTACCTGGGGTGCTCGGAATACCCAACATTTACTGAGCCCTTAGGTGTTGATCTAAGTGTGAAATTTTATTCAATTTTCACAGCCACCTCCCTGGTGTATCTGTATCCCCATTTTATAGATGAGGAAACTGAAGTACTGAAAGGTACCAAAAACCTGTTTAAGGTCACAGAGCTAGTGGGAGAGAGAATGCAGCTTTGCCCTGCCAGTGTGCAAGCCCCTGGGTCCCACTTTGGACACAGAAGCAGAATCTCTGGGGGCTAGGTGCAGAAATCTGCATTTGCAACAAGCTCCCCAGGTCCCTGGGTGCACAAGGAGGTCCCTAGGAGCCTGTGATCCTACAGACCAAAGTCTCACCTCTGACTTCCCTGCACTGTGGATTGTCAGGACCTTTGAGGATAAAATCCAGTTCAGCAGGTCCCAGGCCCATTTGTCTTTGTCTTCAGAGGACTGGAGAAGTTCTTTCAGGTTGGGCAACTTGCTGGCATCTGCAAGCTGAAGTGAGGAAAACCTCCTATTAGCAAGGATCCTAGACAAAATGAGAACCAGGGGCCCTCTAGTGGTTCAGCAGGCAACCTGCATTTCTTTCATGTCCTGAATTTCCAAGAGGAGGAAAACCCGCAGTCTACCACCAGCCCCTTTCCAAATAATACCCAACTCCAAACACTGAAAAGTTGTTTGGCAACCCATTCGATACAAAAGCTGCCCTGAGTTGATGTGAGGTTTGTTTAATCTTTATCCCATTTCATGTTATATTTTGCTGCTGGAATATTAATTCTGATTACAGGATGCAACCTCACTAAAGGTGTTACCAAATACATGATATATACGTGGCGGGGCAAAAGGTTAGCAAAGTACGAGAAAATGAGCTTTAGTTAACTTCCTGTCAGCCTGTTACCCTGAAGGTTGGAGAAAGGTAGTATGACAATTACCTATGAGGTCTGTCCAAAGTCCAGCCATTGTTAATATAACGACAACTGTTTGCCCAACATCCAGGCAACCTGGCAGCCAAGGAGAGTGGACTGGAAGGCACATGCATGAACAAGGACGACTTCACTGTGCTTGTCAGTGGGGCCGGTAGACGCCATTGAGGGAGCACTTGTGCTGTGTGGCCATTGCATTTAAAATGACTGAGTGGAGCAACAAATCTGCATTAAATTTTCCATTAAAAACTTTGGTACATTTTCACAATGGAATTCTATATAGCAGAAAGAAAGAAGGAACTTGTACCCTTTGCAACAACATGGATGGAACTGGAGAGTATTATGCTTAGTGAAATAAGTCAGTCAGTGAAGGACAAATATCATATGATCTCACCCATTACGGGACAATAATGAGCAAAACTAACAACAAGCAAAACAGAACCAAGTATATGAATACAATTAATAGGCCTTCAGTGGTCAGGGGGAAAGGGGTTGGGGGGAGGGGG
>PVIW01010652.1:0-23717 GCA_004026585.1 Noctilio leporinus
AAAGAAGGAACTTGTACCCTTTGCAACAACATGGATGGAACTGGAGAGTATTATGCTTAGTGAAATAAGCCAGTCAGTGAAGGACAAATATCATATGATCTCACCCATTACGGGACAATAATGAGCAAAACTAACAACAAGCAAAACAGAACCAAGTATATGAATACAAGGAATAGGCCTTCAGTGGTCAGGGGGAACGAGGTTGGGGGGAAGGGGGAGGCAGAGGCAAGGAAGGGGAGCAGCTTAGACAAGAACCTAGTATAAAGGAACCATGGACATGGACAACAGGTGGGATTGACTTTGGGGGGAATGGGTGGGTGGGGAGGGGGACAGAGGGGAGCAAAAAGGGGATGGATGTAATACAACAACAATAAAATTAAAAAAAAAAGAAAGAAAGAAATTGGGGGTGGGGATGATTTTCCAGCCTAGAATTATACATCCAAATATTTTCATGTTAAAAGTATCTTTATCTCCTCACACTCTTTCTCTGGAAGCTACCAGAGAAGGTCCTCCACCAAAACCAGAAAAGAACCTCAGAAAGAGACAGTGATGGAATCTATAAGACAGGGGCTCCAAGCCAAAAGAGAGGCAAATGCAATCTCCAGGATAATGGCATGGGAGCCTAGGCTGATGGCTGGGCACTGGGCCTGGAGGGCAAGTCAAAAGGCTCCAAGAGAGAACTCTCCAAGGGAATGAAATTAATGAAATGCTGGACATTTTTGAACAGCTAGAGAAGAGATATAGACAGTTGGCAGAAGTGCTGACCTATATAGCAGAGAACAAGCAACACAGGAATTAGGGGAGACAAGTGTTAGCTCTAAGAAAAACAAAACATTGAGAAAGGAAATGTCATCAGAGAAATGACTCAGTTGTGACCAGTGTTTTCATGGACTTGATAATGTGAACACAAAGGAAAGATCTAATATAAATCATTGTATACTCTACTGGAAGGATGAGGTCCAGGGAATGAAAGAGCTACATCATTGTCCTTTATAATAAGAAGTGTATATATATATATATATATATATATATATACACACACATATGTGTGTGTGTGTGTGTGTGTGTGTGTGTGTGTATGAAGTAGCACTATAAAGAAAATTTTTTAGAGAATGGAGATAAATGCCCAAAGAAACAGTTTAAAAAGCTAAAAAGGTAGAAAGTAGTTGATTCTGGAGAGTGGATGATTGGATGGGTACAAGCTAGAAATTGCTCTTTTTATGTGTGTATCTTAAACCTCATAGAACCATTTAACTCTTTGGACCAGAGGTTGGCAAGTTGTGGCCTGGTTTTGTACAGACGTGAGCTAAGAATGGCTTTTACACTTTTAAAATGTTGAAAAAATGAAAAAGAGTATTTTTGACATGTTAAAATTACACGAGATTCAAATTTAAATGTCCGTATAAACAAAGTGTGATTGGCACACAGCCACTCTTGTTCATTTACATATTGTCCATGGTTGCATTTGTGCCACCACAATGACAGAGCTGAGTAGTTGCAACAGAGATTCTGTGACCTCAAATATGTACTATCTGGCTCTTTACAGAAAAAGTTTACTACCCTGGCTGTTGTGGCTCAGTGAATTGAGGTGCTGAGTCCCAGCCTGAGAACCAAAGGGTCACCAGTTCAATTCCCTGTCAGGGCACATGCCTGGGTTGCAGACTGGGTCCCCAGTTGAGGGTGCACAAGAGGCAACCACACTCTGATGTTTCTTTCCCTGTCTTCCCCTTTCTCTAAAAATAAATAAGTAAATAATATTTTTAAAAGTTTGCTGACCCCTGCATTAAATTATGTTCATATATACCATTAATAAATGAAAGAGCTAAAGACTTATTTAAAGGAAAAGAGGAAACTGGAAAAATTAAATTTTGCTAATATCTTGTTCTCTTGGGAAATTTTACAGCTATCACATGAAACTCAAAATTGAGAGGAAAATGTTAGTGAAAAAAATTAAGGGTAACCATTAGGAAAAGCCAGGTACGTAACACCCAAATAACCAAAGGGAGGCATAAACTGGAACTTAATTAATACAAATACAACAAAAGGAAGGAAAGAAGGAAGAAAACGAACAAGTTATCATGTTAAATAGAATGTCAATAAGATGTGGTCATCGGAGAATCCAAGATGGAGGCATATATGGACACGCTGCATCTCCCTCCACAACCAAAAACAATACACCTACCTCAAAACTAGAGATGGCCAGAAATTCCAGCATATCAAGCTGCACAGAAGTCCAACAAACAAAAGACAGAAAGAAGAAATACTAATCCAGGTAGAGCCACAACGTGGTGAAACAGGTCATCCCACACTGACAAATTCCTAAGGCCCCACCCCTTACAATGTAACAGGTGCAACAGCTCTACCTAAGAAACAGAGGCATACAGGAGCCTGTCAGAATGCAGAGACAGAGAAATATGTCTCAAAAAAGGGAACAAATCAAGGTCCCAATGGCCAAACTAAGTGACAAAGAAATAGCCAGCCTACAAAATTAACAGATTGCTAGCCTGACAGATGCACAGTTTAAAACACTGGTAATAAAGATGCTCACAGACTTGACAGACGTGCTTGAATACAACAAACCCAGAAGGGAAGAAATGAAGGCTAGGCCAAGTGAAACAAAGGAAAATACACACAAAACCAATGGTGAAGGGAAGGAAAATGGAGTTCAAATCAATGATTTGGAACATAAGGAAGAGAGAAACACTTAATCATCACAGAAAGTGGAAACAAGAATTGAAAAAAATGAGAAGTTTAGGAACCTCTGGGACAACCTAAAGGTTATCCAAATCATAGGGGTGGCAGAAGGAGAAGAATAAGAGCAAGAAATTGAAAATTTATGTAAAAAACTTATGAAGGAAAACGTCCCAAATTTCGTGAAGGAAATAGACATACAAGTCCAGGAAAAGAGTCCCAAACAAGCTAGATCCAAATCTGACCACACCAAGACATATCATAATTGAAATGCCAAAAGAGAAAGAAAGACTTAAAAGCAGCAAGAGAAAAGAAGAGAGTTACCTACGAAGGGGCTTCTATAGGACTACCAGCTGATTTCTCAAGAGAAACTGCAGGCAAGAAAGGACTGGCAATAAGTATTCAAAGTCATGAAAAGCAAGAACCTACAACTGAAAATACTCTATCCAGTAAAGCTATCATTTAGAGTGGAAAGGCATACCAAGTGCTTCCCAGACAGGGTAAAGCTAAAGGAGTTCATCATCACCAAGCCATTATTATATGAAATGTTAAAAGGACTTATTTAAGGAAAAGAGGATCAAAATTATGAACATTAAAAAGAAAACAAACTCACAACTATCAACAACAGAACCTAAAAATAAAAATGAAAATAAAAACAAACTAAGTAAACAACCAGAATAGGACTGAATCATAGGTATGGGGTCATTGGTAGGATTATCAGCTAGGAGGAGGAAGGGGGTGAAATGGGGAAATGGTGCAGGAATCAGGAAACATAGTCAGTTGGTACAAGGTAGATAAGGGGAAGTTAAGAATAATAGAGGGAAGGGCAAAATCAGAGAACTTATACCTCAACTGAGGAACATGAACTAAGGGGGGTGGCACTGTGGGAGGCAATGGGAGTCTTGGGTGGAGGATAGCAAAGGGAAAAGAAGTTGGGACAACTGTAACAGCATAATTAATAAAATATATTTTTTAAAAGATTTTATTTATTATTTTTATAGAGAAGGGAAGGGAGAGGGACAGAGAGGGAGAGAAGCATCGATGTATGGTTGCCTTTCACCTGCCTCCAGCTAAGGACCTGTCTGGAGACCTGGCTTGCAACCTGGTTATGTGCCCTGGCTGGGAATCGAACCAGCGACCTTTGGGTTCACTTAGAATAAGGCCCGCATCTTATCTACTGTGCCACCAGCCAGGGCCTAAAATATACTGTTTAAAAAAGATGTGGGGCCCTGACTGGTGGTACAGTGGATAAGGTGCCGGCCTGCAAGCCCATAGGTTGCTGGTTCGATTCCCCAACCAGGGCACATAACCAGGTTGCAAGCCAGGTCTCCAACCAGGGCCGTGGCTGGAGGCAGGTGAAAGGCAACCATACATTGATGTCTCTCACCCTCTCTCTCTCTCTTCCCCTATCTCTGAAAATAATAAATAAAATCTTAAAAAAAAGATATGATCATCAATAGCGATGCTTTATATACCATATTCTTTTTTTTTTTTTTTTTTTTAAGATTTTATCCACTACTTCCAGAGAGAGAGAGAGAGGAAGAGAGAGAGGCAGAGAGGGAGAGATACATCAATGTATGATATGGTTGCCTTTCATCTGCCTCCAGTTACAGACCTGACTGGAGAACTGGCTTGCAACCTGCTTATGTGCCCTGGCTGGGGAATCGAACTGATGACCTTTGGGTTCACAGGTCGGTGCCTTATCCACTGTGCCACCAGCCAGGGCTATATACCATATTCTTAAGAAGACTCAGTACTGTAACTATCAGTCCTCCACATAGTAACCTATAAATTCAATAAAATCCCAATTAAAAACCCCATGGAAATGTTTTACAAATCTTACAATATCTTATTTTAATATTTATTTGGAAGAAAAAAATGCAAAAAAGAAGCTATGAAATTTTTGAAATAGAATAATAAATATGGTCTTGAGACAATTGGCTATTTGAAAAAAATTAAGTTAGAATGTTTCCTGATATTCATATGCAATAATAAAGTTGAGAATAAAAAACTAAACACAAAAGTGAAACTCTAAGTATCAGGAGGGAATAATATGAACATTTTTATAATTTTGTGTGGCGAATATCTTTCTAAATGGCTCAAACAAAAATGTCATGAAGCAAGTTTTACATATTTTACTGCACATAAGTGTTTTTAAAACATTCTTACAGGGGAAAAAAGTATAAAGTTGGGTTTTAGTTCGAACATTTGCTTTTTTAAAAAATAAAGTAGCTTGCTACTTAAAAAAAAAGCAGATTAAGAAAAGATTTGTGATATCTTTAATAGATAAAAGGCTAATCAACACAAAGAAGTCCTACATATTAGGAAGCTAGAGAAAAATAATCCAATATAAAAACAGTAAGGGATAGTAATAGACAATTCAAAAGGGACAGACTACTAATGGTAAACATACGATAAATGTGCAACTGCAAGGAAGTTGGACAAACGTAAATCAAAGAAATGATTAAATACAATTTTCTCATCCATCATAATGTCGCACATTGAAAAGGCTAACAATGTCCAGTGCGGAAATGGGATCACACATAAGGGGCAGGGTTTTTCTTGAGCAATCAGGAGTATCGATGAACAATTTCAATGCACTACCCTTTCACCAAGCAAGAACGTGAACATCTAGCTGCATTCAGGGACACTTAGGGCCCTCAGCAGCTTGGCAGTTTTGACGATGCTTCGCAGAGGTTGAACTTAGGGTACAGTGTTGTGGAGATGATGCTCCTGGGAGCAAGGCTAGCTCTGGTAAACCGTCTCAAAATCAGAGAGAACTCTCCGAGACTACACAGTGTGGCATTGGTACAAATGAGAACTTTCATATAGAAAGTCAAAGAGTGCTCCCTCAAGGCAGGTTCCCTGGGAAGGTGGCTCGCCAGCATGGGGCTGATACCATCTAAACACTCATACGGGTCTTTCCATATAGAAGATTCTAGAAAGAAAGGTCAGCGCAGAGACACCATGGCGTCTTGAAGCCCTCAGTCTGCCTTCTGTGTTGAGAACCTAACCTGGGAGCTGGGCTGCTATGGGGTGTGAAGAGGTGTATTGCAAAATTGTAAAATTACAGCATAACTTTCTTAATACTGTGATAAAACACGCAAAAAAAAAAAAAAAAACCACTATTGCAACTTTTAAAGTGTGTTAATCACATTGTAACTACTTTAAAGTGTGTGATGCGGCCATTTTACTACTTTCACTACATTGCCAACCGCCACAACATGTAGTTCCGGAACTTTTTGATAACCCCAAAAGTAGATCCTGGACTCACATACAGAGACAGTCTTCTTTGAATTATTATCATGAGAGAAAATATAAAGATATTAAGTGATTCTGAATAATGTTGAATATGTAAATGAGAAATATTCAAAATACGTTGAATCCGGAGCGCGGAGGGAGACGTGTGCGGAAGGAGACGTGCGCGGAGGAAGCCACGCACGAAGGAAGCCACGCGCGGAGGGAGCCAACGTGAAGGTCACATAACTGCGTGTAGCGCACACTCGACGCCATTTTCCCCTCAGTCAGCGAACGAGTTGCAGCTATGGCGGGCGCTGAGGCGAGAATTGCCGTAGGCCATGAAGCCAAGCCTGACGAGGATACCTTGCAGGTGCTACGGGACCTGGCCAATCGCTTGCGCATCCGCTCCATCAGGACCACGTGCGCTTCAAGCTGCGGGTAAGGCACCTAAATCGAGGCCGAGTTGGCGCCGAGTGGCAGGCCCGGCGGTGATGAGGGGCGTGAGGTTAAGGGAACCGCTGGATCTGGAGGGTTTGGTCATAGAGGTCCAATTATGGGGCACTGGGGCTTAGGTTCTACCCTCAGACTCCCGCTAAGTGTGGCCACCGCTCGTTCACTTAGTGGCCAACCACGTGCTCAGGCACTCGCCACTCACCCTTCGTCACTTTGCCGGTGGTCCCTGGTACGGATGTGGGCCTGCCGGCTGGCAGGGACCAAAAAGGGCAGCCCCAGGGATTGAATCAGGCTACCGTTGGAGTGGGAGGGCGCCGGGTTTTCTGTGTAAGTGGTTGTCCTCAACACCAGCATCCCAAGACCTAGGGCATGAGAATTTAAAGAAATAATGTCTGTCCCTGATGGGTGTGGCTCAGTAGCTTGGGTGTCATTACACTAAGCGAAAGTCAACGCCCCCCCCCCCCCGTTTGATTCCGGGTCAGGACATATTCCTAGTTTGTGGGTTCTGTCTTGGTCGGGGTGCATACGAGGAGACGACGGATCCATGTTTCTCTCACACATGTTTTTCTTCCTTTCCTTCTCTCTAAAAGTAAATAAAACTTTTTAAAAAGACCTAAAGCCTAAAAGGGGGCTGCTGGACCTGCTAGTATCTTGGTAAGGGTCATAAGAGATGTTAGCAGTTTTCTTGTAAGGTGTTTGTCTGGTTTTCGTGTAAGGGCAATGCGACTCCAGAATGAATGAATTTCGAAGTGTTGCTCTCCATTCTTTTTTTTAGAACAGCGATCCTCAACTTTTTTGGCTATAGGGACCTGTCTTGTGGAAGACAATTTTTCCACGGGGTGGGTCGGGGATGGGGAGGAGACAAGACGGGAGGCGGAGTTCAGGTGAGGCGATTGAAGTACTGCGGCACCCCACCCCACCCCCGCAGCCGTGGGCCACCTCACCTCCTCCTCTGCAGCCTGGTTCCTAATAGACCTCGGACTAGTCCGTAGTCCAACGGTTGGGAACCGCCCCCTTTTTAGGAGACTTTGAGGATTGATGTTAATTCCTTACATCTTGTTCAGAGATTTTCTTTGTCAGGGAAGTTTTGGGGGGGGTTTAAGATTTTTTAAATTTATTACTTTTAAAGGGAGAGAGGAAGGGAGACAGGCAGAGAGGGAGAGAGACATCAATGTATGGTTGCCTTTCACCTGCCTCCAGCTGTGGACCTGGCTTGCAACCTGGTTATGTGCCCTGGCTGGGAATGGAACCAATGACCTTTGGGTTCGCAGGCCAGTGCCTTATCCACTGTGCCACCAGCCAGGGCCAGGGGATTTTTGACTACTGATTCAATCTCCTTGTTAGTTATGGGTTTATTCCAATTTTCTATTTCTTCATAACTGAGTTTTAGGTTTTCTGTTTCTAGAAATTTCTTCCAGGTTAGCCCATTTATTTTTACAGTTGTACCAGTTTTTCACCTTTGCCCCTGCTCCACTCAATGCCCTTACTCTCTCAGGCAATCCCCACTTCATTGTCCATGTTCATCGGTAATGGATATACTGGCAAGGTCTTCAGCTAATCATCCCTTCACCTTCCTCCCTCCCCACAGCTATCATGTCCGTTTCATGTTTCTGTGCCTCTGATTCTATTAATATTTTGCTTATTATTCTATTTTGTTCATTAAATTCCACATATAAGTGAGATCATATAGTATTTGTCTTTCACTAACTGACTTATTTCACTTAGCATTATAGTCTCCAGGTCCATCCATGTTGTCATAAAGAGTAAGAGTTCCTTCTTTTTTACAACCAAGTAGTAATCAGTTTTGTCAGGGATGGGCACTTGGGCTGTTTCCAGCACTTGGCTATTACAAATAACACTTACGAACATAGGGGTGCATATATTCTTTCCAATTAGTGTTTCAGGTTTCTTAGGGATATATTCCCAGAAGTGGAATCACTAAGTCCAAAAGCAGTTACATTTTTTAAATTTTTTTGAGAAAATTCCATACTGTTTTCTACAGTGACTGTACCAATCTGCATGCATAAGAGGTCCCTTTTCTCCACTTCCTTGCCAGCACTTGTTTGTTGATTTATTTTTTTATTTTTTATTTTTTAATATATTTTAAAGATTTTATTTAATTATTTTTAGAAAGAGGGGAAGAGAGAGATGCAGAGAGGGAGAGAGATATCAATGTATGGTTGCTTTTCACCTGCCTCCAGCTACAGACCTGACTGGAGACCTGTTTTGCAACCTTGTTATATGCCCTGGCTAGGGAATCGAACCTGTGACCTTTGGGTTTGCAGGACGGCACCTTAACCACTGTGCTACCAGCCAGGGCCTGTTTGTTGATTTATTAATGATAATCCTTCTAACAGGTGTGAGGTAATACCTCATTGTGGTTTTAATTTGCAATTCTGATGATTAATGATGTTGAACCTATTTTCATATATCTATTGGCCTTTTTATTTCTGTAGAATTAGTAGTAACATCCATATTTTCATTTTGTAAATAATTTCAAATCTTTAATTCAATAATTTTTTTACTTAGCATAGCTAAAGATTTGTTAATTTGGTTAATCTTTTCAAAGAACCAACTTTGTTTTTGTTGATTTTCTGTTTTCCTGGTCTATTTTATTTATTTATGCTCTAATTTTTGTTATTTTTTTTCTTGTAGCTTTGGATCTAGTTCTTTTTCTGTTTTAAAACTTCTAAATTAGGTTTTTTATTTGAGGTCTTTCCTTTTTAATGTAAGCATTTGCAGCTATAAACTTCCCTCCTACCACTGCTTTTGCTGCATCCCATAAGTTTTGGTGTGCTGTGTTTTTATTTTCATTTGTGTTAAGTATTTTCTAATTCAGGTTTGCATTTTCTCAAAGGATCTCTTAACAGCATTTAAATCCAAGTTATCCCCTTAAGGATGACTTGTAAGGTAAGAAGTTTAGAAACCCCACTGCTTTTCACACCTGGACATTATTTGGGTTCTTTACCCAGTTCTGGTGCTCTAGGCTGGAGAGGCCAGCTAGGTGTTTAGATCCCCCCTTCTCAGAGGGAAGCCCTCCAGCCACTGCTGCATCCCTCTGGAACTTCAGCTGCCACCTATGGTAGTAAGTCCAGCTAGCCCTCTTGCACCTTTGCACTTCCAGTCTTGTGGTGGTGCAATTTCTTCTGTAAGTCCTTGGTTATGAGGCTTTTCTCCTGCTACTGTTCAGTTGGTTATTCAGGTCATTCAGTCTCCATTTTCTATGTGGTGAAACTTGAAAGGAGATATATTTTCATTGCTTTTAAAGAGAGGAGAAGGGAGAGAGAGAAATACTGATGCTAGAGAAAAGCATCAGTTGGTTGCCTCCCATATACACTTGGAGGGGCGGTGGTACATTCCTGGACTGGGAATTGAATCATAACCTAGGTATGTGCTCTGACCAGAATCAGACCCATGACCTTTTGGTTATGGGATGATGCTCCAATCACCTGAGCCACACCAACCAGGGCAAAAGGATGTATTATTAATATGCATGAGCTGGGCCTAAAGTCTTAACTCTTGCTATAATTGACAGGGCTCTAGGGAGTTGGTTTTGTTCCCTTCCCTATCCCCTCCCCTCTTCTTAATAAGGGACTGGCTGGACTCCCATCCCATGCAGGCTGCTTTCGTTACTGGCATTCAGTGAGAGCCTTGAGTTACTCCATTATGAGAAAGTTCTCAATCTCACCATTCACTTCTTGAAGGAAATTAATGAATAGATGGATGTAGTTTGCTACACAAGTTAATGCATGTTCACACTTCCATTAGCTTTTGTATAAAATTGCTGGTCAACAATATGTTAACTTTAGGTAGTAGAATGGGATCTTCTTTGTGGTGTTTATCTTAAAAAAAAATAAAACTATCTCCCCACCTTGGCCAGTGTGGCTCAGTTGGTTGTAGTGTTATCCCGCACACCAAAAGTTTGTAGGTTTGATGTCCCTTCAGGGAGGGTACAGAAGGCAACTAATCCATGTTTCTCACATAGATATTTCTCTCTCTCTTCCTCCCTCTCTCTAAAGTTAATAAACATTTAAAAGTCTTTAAAATAAATAAAATAAAATATTCCCCCCAATTTTATTCAGATAACACATACAAAGCTATATAAGTTTAAGCTGTTTGGCATGATTTGACTTACATGTGCTGTGAAATGATTATCACAATAAATTTAGTTAATAGCTATTGTCTAATACAGATACAAAAGAAAGAAAAATGGTGGTTTTTTAATGATGAGAACTGTTAAGATGTTAACGATTCTTAACAATCGTAAATATCTATACTATACAGCAGTGTTAACTATAGTCAAATTGTTGTATATTACATCCCTGGTACTTATCCTATATCTGGAAATTTGTACCTTTTGACTACCTCCAATTTTCCCTCCTGCAATCCCTGCCTTTAGTAACCACAGATCTGATAATGTTTTTTTTTTTTTTTAATTTTTTCAAAGATTTTATTTAATTATTTTTAGGAGGAGGGGAAGGGAGAGAGGCAGAGAGGGAGAGAGACATCAATGTATGGTTGCTTTTCACCTGCCTCCAGCCACAGACCTGACTGGAGACCTGGTTTGCAACCTTGTTATATGCCCTGGCTGGGGAATCGAACCTGCGACCTTTGGGTTCGCAGGCCGGCGCCTTATCCACCGTGCTACCAGCCAGGGGGTGATTATGTTTTTTATTAATTTGTTTTTAGATTCTATATCTAAGTGAGATTACATAGTATTTGCGTTTTTACCTCTGACTTATTTCACTTAGCGTAGTGCCCTCAAGGTCCATCCATCTTATCACAAATGGTAGAATTTCCTTTATTATGACTAAATAATAGTTCATTGTATACATCTATAACATCATCTTTATTCATTCTGTGGACATGTAGGTTGTTTCCATGTCTTGGCTATTTTAAATAATGCTGCCATGCACATAGGGGTGTAGATATCTCTTTGACATAGTGGTTTAATTTCCTTTGGATATATTCCCCGAAGTGAAATTGATGGATTATATTGTAGTTCTATTTTTAATTTTTTGAGGGTCCTCCATAATGTTTTTCCATAGTGGCTGCACAGATTCACATTCCCACTAATGGTAAACAAGAGTTATCTTTTCTCCACATCCTCACCAACACCTATCTCTTGTCTTTTTTATGATAACCATTCTAATGTAATGGGAGGAGACACCTCATTGTGATTTTGATTTGCATTTCCCTGATGATAAGTAATGTTGAATGCCTTTTCTTTTTTAATTTAATTTTATTGTTGTATTACATTCATCCCATTTCCCTCCCTTCTCTCCCCTTCCTGAATACCTTTTCATGTACCTGTTGGCCATTTGAATGTCTTTGGGAAAATGTCTATTAATAGCCTTTGACCATTTTAATTGGGTTATTTGGGGGGTTTGCTATTGAGCTGTATGAGTTTTATATATTTTTTGAATATTAACACCTTATCAAGTATGTTGTTTGCAAATATTTTTTTTCTATATGCTAGATTGCCTTTTTCATTTTGTTGATGGTTTCCTTTCCTATGTATAAGCTTTTGAGTTTGGTGTAATTTCACTTGTTTATTTTTTTATTTTGTTGATAATGAACTTTAAGTGTCATCTGAAAACTCATTATCAAGACCCATTTCAAAGAGCCTTTTTTGTGTGTTTTCTTATAGGAAATTAATGATTTTCAGTCTTATATTTAACTCTTAACCCAGTTCAAGTTCATTTCTGTGAGTGTTGTAATATAGGGGTATAGTTTCATTTTTTTAATGTGTGAATATCCAATTTTCCCAGCACCATTTATTGAAGAGACTGTCCTTTCTTTATTGAGTTCTTAGTTCTCTTGTCAAATGTTAGTTGACCATGTATGCATGGGTTTATTTCTGACTAATGATATCATAGATGTATTTAAACAAATGAAATAATGTTCAATTGCTTATGCAATCACCAGGTGAACTCGCCCCAAGTACACAGGTGCTCCATTGATAGAAGAGGACTGGTCTTGGAAGTCTTGCCTTCCACAAGGGGAAAAGTTATGAGGTTAAAAGCATCCCTTTCCTTTGACTGGCTTCTTCCAGGGCTGGGAGTAGTGAATGCTGCTGGCCAAGGAGACCATGTGCTGAAAAGTCTGTGTGCACCATGTCCCTGGTGAGTCACCTATGAGAAATGACCTGTGCCACATCTGTCTTTCAGTCACCCTACATCATGCAGCAGTGCTGCTGAGATCATGGCTGTGCTGTTATTCCACGTCATGAGATACAAACCTGATGACCCAGAGAACCCAAACAATGACCGATTCATCCTCTGCAAGGTAAGCAAGCTTGGGAGCCTAGGGCCTACAGGTAACCCCTGTATAGCACAGCACTTCTATAACACAGTTTTATTCTAACACGATTTGAGAATTAGAGAAATCCCCAAACAACACAGAGCGTAATACTAGCTTTTAAAAGCAAAAAATATCTCGTTCGAAATTAGAGAAGTCCCCAAACAATAGGGAATGAAGTAAAAGCTTTTAAGAGCGAAAAAAAAAAAATCTCAATTGAAATTAATGAGATTTATGGAGATCTCTCAGCTAAAAGCAAGCAATCTAAAATAACATTTTTTTTGTGAAAAGTGCACGATAGAAGTCAAGATAATGCTGAAGAAAGTTCAGAGGATGAAGGTATCTTGTCAGAAAGAAAATGCCCTCAGTTAAAGGTGCTTAGTAGTGATGAAGAAAATGTTATTTAATACATATTAAGATGTTATACTTTTGGTGGAAATTGTTTTAATAAAGCTATTTCTCTTAATTATAAAAATGTATATTTTTAATTTTTGGAACATAATCCCCTTTTTTGCACTAGTTCTTTGTTACACATGTATAACATGGATTCATATAACAGCATTTTCTAGAAACCTAGTAAGTGTGTTACATGGGGGTTGCCTGTACTCAGATGCTCACTTAAACTCAATTTTAAAGCCACCATATAGTAATTAAGGCCTGAAATAGGCTCTGTTTATTTTGTTGGTTCTTCTTTCTTTGCCTTTTATCTTAGTCATTTGGGCTGCTATAATGAAATACTAAAGACTGGGTGGTTTATAAACAATAGAACTTTATTTTTCACAGTTTTGGAGCCTGGAGGTTATGTTCTGGTGAGGGCCCTCTACCTGGTCACAGACTTCTAACTGTATCCTCACATGGAGGGCCTCTTTTATAAGAACATGAGTCCCATTTTTGAAGGCTCTGCTCTCGTGACCTAATTACCTCCCAAAGATCCCCACCTTCTTATACTATCACCTTGGGCATTAGGTTTTCAACGTGGGGTGGGGCACAAACATTGACCATAGCACCTTGTAAAGATCTAAAAGGTATTCTAGTGAGCAGTGCATGGTAGGAAGGATAACTTATGGCAATTAGCCACCCTTCCTTCCCTTTGGTGGTGCTCTGCTTCACACCACCTAGCACTAAAGCCCACCTTGGGAGGGTCATACTGCTCCCATCCTCTTGTCACCTAGGTAGAGGTGGACAGCATTAGCAAATCCAACCTTTCTGAGCTCGAGGAATATTGAGCTGGGTTTGGAAGGACACATTCTACCCCTGTCAGTCCACTTTCTCTTCCATTTCTCTATAGATCTGACTTGACACCAATAGGGGGCTTTCTCATTAGACTGGGTATAGTGTCAGGTTAGGTATCTCATTACATTGGGGATGGGAAAGAAAAAGAATATTAAAAGCTAGGTTGATACCAATAGGGGGCTTTCTCATTAGACTGGGTATAGTGTCAGGTTAGGTATCTCATTACATTGGGGATGGGAAAGAAAAAGAATATTAAAAGCTAGGTTGATCTAGTAAGAATGTATTGCTCTTTGATGTCATCTGAATATTTGCTGCATCCTAAGCAAATCATTTCGAATTTAACTGATAAAGCATCATGTACAAACAGAAACCCCAATTATGGGTGGCAGCAGCAGTAGTTGAAAAACAAATTCAGAATACAGGCTTGGCTGAAGTACCTGGGGTCATAATTATGACTCTGTCTCAGTATCTGAAACATAATCTGAAATGAGGTTTGGCAAAAGGTAAATTAAATTTGTGAATGTCTGTAGAAAGGCAGAGATGAAAAAGAGTGGTCCATTATTACTAGTTGGCGAATCTAAGCGA
The DNA here is from genome assembly GCA_004026585.1 of Noctilio leporinus. Lineage (NCBI taxonomy): Eukaryota > Metazoa > Chordata > Mammalia > Chiroptera > Noctilionidae > Noctilio > Noctilio leporinus. The sequence goes on from PVIW01010652.1 coordinate 14,503, forward strand.
AGAGACTATGGGACATGATTGTACCAGTCTCAAAACTTTCCTATAAGCTTGAACTTTCTTTACAATAAAAATCAAATATAGGTGTATATAGTATGAATGTTTAGATCTCTGATTTAGAAAAAGAAAAGGTGCCTCAGCTATCCCGTATCTGCTGCTATCCTATCAAATAATCAGAGTCATTGGCTTTAGAGAGATAAAGAGACTTTCTGAGATGCAGTAGCAACCTTGGCATTGTTCAGCTGCCAGAATTTGTATTCATCAGATTTAATCAGCAAATAAAATTAGGAGAAAAGGGGAAATAAACAAGTGTAATCCATCTCGGCTTTGGCTGGGAATGGAGTAAATGGATTCCACTATAGGCAGCAGAACCAGGGTTTTCACTATCATTGCTCCTAGAATGTGAATGTCTAAGGCAGACAGGTACATTAGAAGGCCAGCTGCTAAAGCCTGGTGTCACTAACTGAGGTGCTTGCATTCCCTTAGAGCCCTCAGGGTGCAGAAGGCTTGGGAGGGGGCTTATTATCTCCCATTCCCCATCCCCCACCCAGGCCTTTGTTTTTGTTATCAGCTTGTTTGTTTTCTCCATCCAAGCAGGTCTGGAAAGTAACTAAAAGGCCTTTCTGTAAACCTGTTCCTTGATGTGCACTTTATGCTGGAACAAAGATGAGAACAGGAAAAGAAGTCTTTTTCTATTATGGGTGTCCATAGCACCTTGCTTGCATCTTTATTTTAGCTCTTAGTCCCCCTCAGTTGTGTCTCCCTCCACAGCATAAGGAGAAGAGAAGGGGTGGTAGCATTTCTGCCATGTCAGCATTGTGCTATTGCCCTACCAATCTTCTCAATCAATTCTGCCACCTCCTGTTCCCTGAGGAGGGCTCATCTCCATTGTACCCACGAACTAAAGCCTTGAGAAGGTGGTTTTACTTCCCCTGTTTTAAAGCTGGGGAGAAACAGGGTTGGTCCAAGGGCAGACCCCAGGCTGGGTCCAAAGACATGCATGGCAACTAGGAACCAGAGCTTGTTACTGGAGCAAGGTAGGAGCCATGTGGAACTAGATGGAGCTACAGATGACATCAGGAGAGACTTCAGTGGGATAGTTTTGTGGTAATAGAGAGGCAAAACAGAGGGAGTCTCTGGGGTCACAGAGTATGTGGAGAAAGGTAGTAGTAGGGTAGAGCAGGGAGGAGGGACCTGAGACCAACAAGTACCCCTCCATGGTAGTGACAAGACATGCCAACCTCTGCTTGATTGGAGCATTTAAATGGAGGAGGACCCTGGATGGTGTAGCTCAGTGGATTGAGGGCCGACCTATGAACCAAAAGGGTCACTGATTCGATTCCCAGTCAGGGCACATAACTGGGTTGCAGGCTGGATCTCCAGCTGGGGAGGTGTGAGAGGCAACCACACATTGATGTTTCTCTCCCTCTCTTTCCCTCTCCCTTCCCCTCTCTAAAAATAAGTAATAAGTAAATAAATAACTTGAATCTTTAAATAGCGTACGGAGAAGACAAGAAACACATGTATAGATAGCTAGCATGTCAGATGAGGCTGAGCATCTTGGATCCAGTGGAAGTGGAGGGGTAGGGGGCACTAGTTGAAAGAGATGGTCCAGGAAGAACATGCTACCATCAAAGCAGCATTTTGGAAGGGGTGATGGAGTGAGCTATGCACTTCTTTAGACATAAGCTCTGGGCACTTGGGGAAGAGGGAGCTAGCTGCAAGTGCTAAGACTTTCAAGCAGGCATGTGTCCAGTGTGTAGTGTGTTCAAGGGACAGCAAGGATGTCAGGGTACCTGGAGTGGTGGGAGGGAGAGTAGGAAGTGAAGGAGGGCCAGAGTGAACTGGCCAGTGCAAGAACTTGGGCTCTACTTGGCACAAGATGGTAAGACCTTGGTCAGTTTTTGGCAGAGAGTAATGGGCAGGCTTAGGTTTTAACTGCCTCCTGGCAGTTGTGTTGAGAATGGCAATGGAGCAGCAGGAAGACCCACTACAAGATGGAGGGGAGAGATGTCTGTAGCCAGGCAGAGATGGTGGCAGCAGGAAGATGAATAAGTACGGTGTGTCTTAAGAACCCATATTCTCCAAAAAGACTGAGTGGTTTGTGCATGGGTGGGTAAAAGGCCTTGTGAAATGGCAAAGTTCATGCTTAGGTTTTCTGCTTTGCTCTGAGCTCTGTTTAGGTTGTCATGTGAAGGAAAAGATTCCCTCTATGTTCCCTAAAGCTCCAGTTGCCCTGGTCATGTTGTGTTAATTACCTATGGCTTTCTTGTTTTTGTGATCTGTGACTTGGGGTGATGTGAGTATAGTCAAGAGGAAGTCATCCCACAGGGTGGGGAGGACCATTCTGAGGAGTAGCCTGTGCTCAGTGCCAGAAGTTGGCCTGATATTCAACTTCCTAATACCTGTATCCTGCAGATGCACCTAGGTTCATTTGATATCTTCCCTTACAGCGACTGGCATTTGTTGATATGGCCACTGGATGGTTCGGACAAGGATTGGGGACTGCATGTGGGATGGCATATACTGGCAAGTACTTTGACAAGGCCAGGTAAGTTGTACACCCAGAAACAACTTGACTGTTCCCATACCACCCCCAGCACTTTGACTGTATTTATGGCTTATTAGTTTGGGGAAACAGTGATTATTTGGAAAGTACAGGTTACCAAGTGTTCAAGCAGTATAGAAAGTGTGTTTCTGGAAACTGTTCTAGAATCTCTGGCTAGGTTTTAAGTGCTGTGTGCAGCACAGAAACCATTTTATTAGGATTCTAGTCTTTCCTAAGAAAGTTATCTTCTGTTTTCTGTACCTCAGGAGTTTTACTAGAGAGTGAACAAATGGTACATTTGCCTTTGCATTGGGGATCCCTAAATGTTAATAGTCAAAGGTTTCTTTTTCTGGAATGGTTCCACCTTCCTAAAGACAGGCATGTGCCCAGCTGCTGCTGAAATGTGAGCAAGGCAGAGGCAGGTGGCAGGGCGGGGGTGGGGGGCAAGATTATCTGTGATAGTGTGAAGTTCTGTGACACCTCCACATGCCTGAGTCCAGAGCCCCTCAGTCCCTGGTACAAGCCAGGTGGCCCCTCTGGAGGCACTTCATGCTTCCTATACTGCTCAGACAGCTGCTCTGCTCCATTTCCCATAAGTCTGTTAACATTTTTCATCTCTCATTATTGCCTCTATTATTCCCTGTCCTGCAGCTAATCACTTTTTTAAACTTAACAGCATTTTTGTGGGGTCTGGGTTACATTTTATTGATATAATTGTTTCCTATTTTTGCTGTGGAGGAGTTTACCATTTTCAACAGAACATATGTTCCTGAGGTAGAATGTTTTGATTGTTTTGATTATTGTAAGTAAATTTGTAAGATCAGAAGTAGGTGGCAATGCTTAAAATGGAGCTTACCAGGAAACTGTATATGTAAATGCTTGGGTGTTGTTTAAGGGAGCTTTCTACCCATCTCCTCTTATTTGTAGAGCTCAGAGAAATGGCAGAAAAACCTAGAAATAGCCGTTGCAGCTAGACTGAGGAAACTAGCCAAAGGTGAAGCCCATTCATGAGGCCCAAGCTTTTAGTTTTCTCAGATGTTGAGTTTGGTCAGGGTGAACAAGGAAAATGTCTTAGGAACTTGATCTGTAGTAGCTGTCCCTCAACCTGTTCCTGTTTCTCTCCATGAAATATATTTGCTTGAGTGGCCCTGAAGAGACCTGAGCAGGATCCTAAACTTCTTTTGACTTGCCCCAGCTACCGGGTGTTCTGCCTCTTGAGAGACGGCGAGTCTTGGGAAGGCTCTGTTTGGGAGGCATTGGCCTTCAGCTCCCACTACAGTCTGGATAATCTCATAGCCATCTTCGATGTGAATCGCCTTGGCCGCAGTGGTGTCTTGCCTGTTGAGAACTGCATAGACATCTATCAGAAGCGCTGTGAAGCCTTTGGGTAACTGTCCTGTTTTATCACCTCTTTCTGCCCTGTTCCCCCTCCACCTTGTAACCTGACCTTCTCTGTTGACAGGTGGAATACATATGTAGTGGATGGCCGTGATGTTGAGGCACTGTGTGAGGTATTCTGGCATGCAACTCAAGTGAAGAACAAGCCTACTGCCATAATTGCCAAGACATTCAAGGGCCGGGGCATTCCAAGTAAACAAATGCTTCTTTTCTGCTTGGGGTTATTAAAAACATCTATCTGCACAGAAGACAAGGCAGGAGACTCAGGCTGGCCAGGCAATTAACTGACTTAGTGCACATTGACTATGTCTGTAATATGGGTTGCTCCTTGACTTATAGATAGTGTGCCTGGTTAGGGTGGGAGGAGAAACCCCTAGTAGGTGAGCAGTGATTTTTCTGCCTGCATGAGGGAGAGTGGGTAGGAGGATAGTTTTATCAGAGGACTAGCATGGAATGCTGTCCATGAGAATGCAGAGTGAGAAGGTGCTGTTATGTGCATAAGCAGATACTTAAATAACACACACATGCATATGCATGCTTGTCTGTGCCCAAAGTATGAGGGAAAACATAGACAACTAGTAAAGTGGTGCTTCTAGGAAAGGTAACTGGAATTGAGGGCCTGGGAAAAGGAGGAGTTTTGAAAAATCTTGCTGATTTCAAAGGTGACACCTGAAGTTGTTTGTCTCAAGTATAAATAGTTGCAAAGGGGGTGTGATTCCTTGTATGTTTTAATATAGAAAGTTTAGAATAAAACCGTTCTATGACTCCTCCCCAAAATACAGTCTTACTCTGGTATCCCTGGTTCAGAAAATGATCACTTGACCAATTTGCTTCTGGTAGAAAGCTAGGTATCATGTTTGCCTCTGCCTCTTCTTTATATGCTCCCTACATATATACCCAGTCCACCATCAATTCTGATTTCTGCCCCTGAAGTATATCAGATCTGTTCAGTCCTCTCCTCTCCCACCCAGGCCCCTGCCATCTCTCCCTAACTGCTGTCTTCACAAGCCAGTTCCCACAGGGTTGCTGTTGTGATCTTTCCACAACACAGGTTTGATCATTTACCTACCCCACTCCAGACCTTCAGTGGTTTCTCCATTTTGCTTTGGACAAAACTCATTATATCCATAAGATCCTCTGTGGTCTGCCCTGACTATCTCTCCAGCCTCATTTCCTTCACTCTCCCCTCCATTCACCAGCACATGGACCAGTGGCCCCTTTAGTAGCCTCTGGACCTTTGTCCAGGCTGTTCTCTGAGTACAGTACTACCTCAGGCTATGCCAGATTTTTACTCTGTGAGTCCTTGGCTGACATCTTTTCCGTCAGAATGACTTTCAGATGACCTAACAGGTGTTCATGAAATATTTACGGAATGAATGTTATTTACTCCTTTGTTTGCAGCCATTGAGGATGCAGAAAATTGGCATGGAAAGCCAATGCCAACAGAAAGAGCAGATGCAATTATCAAACTAATTGAGAGCCAGATAGTGACCAACAGACATCTTGAACCAAAACCTCCTATTGAAGACTCCCCTCACATCAATATCATAGACATAGAGATGACCTTTCCACCTGCTTACAATGTTGGTGACAAGGTAAGCAAATTGTTCTGCTCTTTGCCTTTCTTCCTAAATCCACAGAGCTCCCCTTTTACTCTGAACCAATTAGATGGCGTGACATCTAACTAAATGTTTTGAGCAATAAAGATGGGTTTACCTTCTCTTTTACTATCTCTGATGTTTAGTGTTTGATTTCAAACTTAATTTACATCTGAATTTTTTTTTATCAATCATTTGCTACTTATTAGCACCCAGTGCTGTGTAGCTTTTGCTTGCATCCTAAATTCTCTCCGTGGTTTGGCAGTCTACTGTACATGAAACAATTCTGTGTCTTCTCTAAGGATGGGAGCCTGGCCAGGAAACAGGCCAGTTCATCGAAGACCAATTCTTTAAAAAAGGAAACAGATTAGGCATGAAACCCTGAATATAAAATCTTCATTTTTTATCATTTTTATATCCTACTTTCTTGTATATTATAGCAGACCCAAAATTGGTGGAGTCTTCAGGATTTATGGAAACAAGGTGACAACCCCGGGAGGAAGAAAATATTTTCTGACATTTCTTTATTTTCCTTATATATTTGGGGACATGATGTTACTTATATTTTCTTGGCCTGGTAATATGGGTTAAAAGTGAATTGACTACTAAAGAAATTAGAAAACAGATGAAAAGGCAGAAAAAAAGGAGTTAATATAGAAAAAGCACATACTAACAAAGGGTATTTGGCAATGTGTGTTAACACTTGAACTTTCACACCCTTCAAAATCATGGGAATTTGTCCTATAGAAACATCTGTGCAAATGTGCAGATATGTCTATCAGAATGAATGTTGATTGCCATTGGTTATGATGATAAAATTGGAAACAACCCAGCAAAAAGCTAAGAGGTCACCCAAATTATGATTAAAGGTTTTTAAAATTGAAAAGCTCCTGGCTGGTGGCACAGTGGATAAAGCATTGGCCTGCGAACCCAAAGGTTGCTGGTTTGATTCCCCAGCCAGGGCACATAACCAGGTTTTTTGTTTTTTTTTTTTTAACATAACCAGGTTTTAAAGCCAGGTCTCCAGCCAGGTCCATAGCTGGAGGCAGGTGAAAGGCAACCATATATTGATATCTCTCTCCTATCTCTGCCTGTCTCCCTTCCCCTCTCTCTAAAATAATAAATAAATATTTTTTAAAATAATAAAAAAATAAAATTGAAAGGCAGAATAGGTGTAATTCTATTTTTGTGTAGAAAATCTTGAAAGAGAATAGCACTTACTACTGGAGGGTATTGAAAAGTTTATTCTTTGGTACATTTACACAATGGAATACTATACAGCAGAAAGAAAGAAGGAACTCCTACCCTTTGCAACAACATGGATGGAACTGGAGAGTATTATGCTTAGTGAAATAAGCCAGTCAGTGAAGGACAAATATCATATGATCTCACCCATTACAGGACAGTAATGAACAAAACTAACAACAAGCAAACAGAACCAAATATATGAGTACAGTGAATAGGCCTTCAGTGGTCAGGGGGAAGGGGGTTGGGGGGAGGAGGGAGGAAGAGGCAAGGAAGGGGAGCAGTTTAGACAAGAACCTAGTATAAAGGAACCATGGACATGGACAACAGGTGGGATTGACTTTGGGGGGAATAGGTGGGTGGGGAGGGGGACAGAGGGAAGCAAAAAGGGGATGGATTTAATACAACAATAAAATTTTTAAAAGTTCAAGAACCTAGTATAAAGGAACCATGGACATGGACAACAGGTGGGATTGACTTTGGGGGGAATGGGTGGGTGGGGAGGGGGACAGAGGGGAGCAAAAAGGGGATGGATGTAATACAACAACAATAAAATTAAAAAAAATTTTTTTTAAGTTTATTAAAGATACGACACAAAATTAGGTGTTTTTCTGGAAGGTGGAATTGTGGGAACTTTTCATTTTTTTAAAGAAATATGTATTTTATGAATAATTATGAAAATTATGAGAAACTAAGGAAGCAGGCCAATTCACTGAATATTAATAAATTAAAAAGTTGCATTATACACGAATCTAAGAATTGGCTCTCTGAATTACTAATACAGTAGAGAAGCCTTTAGCTAGGTCAACTTAAATTTAAAAAACATAAATGTATAAAAGTAGGCATTAGAGAAAATAACCATGTATGCAGAAAACATTCGGAAAACTGTGAGAAAACTACAACTCTGTGGCAATTGACATAAAAACCTGTTAAAAAAAAAAGTCATTTTTTAGGAATACATAAAATACCAAAATTGACTTAAAAAGATACAAAACACTTCATCAACAGCCATAGGAAAAATTGGGAAAACTATGTGAAGAGTTATATCCAAATTGGCAGTCAGCTCACCAAGTTACAAGAGTGACTTATTTTTAATCTTCAAGGAATGAGTAATCCTATGCTATTTCAAACCTTCTCGAATATGGTAAAAGACAAATACATCATTCCAATTCATTTGTGAAGCCAAAGCGCGACAAAGCTAAACCAAAGGAAAAACTATACAGACCAACCTCATTTATGACTATTATTGTAAAACTACTAAATAAAACAGTCACTAATCTCAATTTCATTAATACTTTAAAAGAAGTATATGCAAATTAATAATTTGGGTGATCAATATTAGGGAGGATGAAAACATTTTAATGCATGGGAAACAAAAGCAGTTCATAAAATTGATTCATTCCTATTTTTTTTAACCTCTTAAAAAACAAAGTAGGACTGGTGAAATACTTCAATTTGATTCTCAATCTAAATAGTTCAAACCTGGAGTCCTCTTCATAGCTAATGGTGGAAAACATCTCATTAACCTGGCAGAGCCAGCTCTACCCTGGAAGTGCTAACCAATGCAGTTAAATAACAGAATAAAAGACTCAGTCCTGACAAGAAGGCAAGCCCTATCTTCATTTGTGGGTGGTAGAGTTGTGTGTCTGGAACACTGAAGAGAATCAACCAGAAGTAGTTAGAAATAAGAAAAATTCAGTAAGATAGCTTGTACTAGAACTAATATACAAGGATTTGTTCTTTTCTTATATTAACAAAATGGAGAGGGTGTTCTTTTAATAATGGCAGTAAAAACTTATAAAAATAAAAATACAGGTATCAGTTGATAGTCTGTATAATTTGAATTTTGTGCTATCTACATGAATTGGCAATTTATTAAAAAATATTTTATTTATTATTTTCAGAGAGAGGGGAAGGGAGAGAGGCGGAGAGGGATAGAGACATCAATGCATGGTTGCCTTTCACCCGCCTCCAGCCATGGACCCGGCTGGAGACCTAGCCTGCCACCTGGACATGTGCCCTGGCTGGGAATCGAACCAGCGACCTTTGGGTTTGCAGGCTGGCACCTTATCCACCGTGCCACCAGCCAGGGTGAATTGGCAATTCTTTAAAACATTTTTGAGCGGATGAATGACAAAGAAATGAAGAGGCAAACCTTGTTTTCTTTCTTTCTTTTTTTTTTTTAATTTTATTGTTGTTGTATTACATCCATCCCCTTTTTGCTCCCCTCTGTCCCCCTCCCCACCCACCCATTCCCCCCAAAGTCAATCCCACCTGTTGTCCATGTCCATGGTTCCTTTATACTAGGTTCTTGTCTAAGCTGCTCCCCTTCTTTGCCTCTGCCTCCCCCCAACCCCGTTCCCCCTGACCACTGAAGGCCTATTCCTTGTATTCATATACTTGGTTCTGTTTTGCTTGTTGTTAGTTTA
>PVIW01010652.1:23817-42927 GCA_004026585.1 Noctilio leporinus
TATTGTCCCGTAATGGGTGAGATCATATGATATTTGTCCTTCACTGACTGGCTTATTTCACTAAGCATAATACTCTCCAGTTCCATCCATGTTGTTGCAAAGGGTACAAGTTCCTTCTTTCTTTCTGCTATATAGAATTCCATTGTGTAAATGTACCAAAGTTTTTTGATCCAATCATCCACTGATGGGCACTTAGGTTGTTTTTGTTTTCTTTTTTAATCACAGGTTTATTGAGCTACAACTCCCTATACAATCCACCTATTTACAGTGTACAGTGGTTTTTAGCATATTGACAGAATTGCATAGCCATTACCACATTTCAATTTTGCAGCATTTCTGTCACCCCAAAATGTAATCCTTTATCCATGAGCAATCATAGTCCGTTCCAACCCAGCCCCTAGTAACCACTAATCTACTTTCTGTTCTCTGGATTTGCCTATTTCAGACATTTCATATAAATGGAATCATGTGAAGTTTTGTGTCTGGCTTATTTCACTTAGCACAGTATTCCCAAGGTTCATCCATGTTGTGGCTTGTACAGTTCTCCATTGTAAGGATATACCATGAATTTTTGTTTATCCGTATTTTGTTTATAGATTTTGGGTTGTTTCTGCCTTTTGTCTGTTATGAATCATGCTGTTGTGAACATCTGTATACAAATTTTATATGGATGTAGTTTTCTTTTGAGTATATACCTAGGAGAGCAATTGTTGGGTCACGTGGTAACTTTGTGCTTAATATTTTGAGAAAATGCCAGACCTTGTTTTAATAGAAATAATGTACAGATGTCAGTTCTCCCCCTAAACTCATAAATTTAGTCCAACCTCAAATATATATTCTAATGGAATTCTTTATTATTAGCATCAGAATTCTGAAGTTCTACCTTTTAATTTTTGTAGTGGGTATTATCAGTTTGAGAGCTGAAAAGTTATAGAGGCATTTAGATTTTGGGAAATTTAAATTTTTAAATTAGCTACACAAATGTTACAGAAGAATAAATTTATTTTTGAGAAATTGATATAAGTGAGCCATATATGGATTCAAGCTTGGCTAGCAATCCATTATTAGGACCCTATAAGAGATTATTGGTGAATCACAAATTTGCTTTCTTTAGTTTAAATAGTTGATAATTTATCATTCTCAGAAATTTAACCTTCCTTCTAAATCCATTCTAAAAAACTCTACTGTTTGACTCTTCCAGGAAGCTACTCGGAAAGCATGTGGTTTTGCTCTGGCTAAGCTGGGCCATGCAAATGATAGAGTCATTGTACTGGATGGTGACACCAAGAATTCTACCTTCTCTGAAACCTTCAAGAAGGAGCACCCTGAGCGCTTCATTGAGTGTTTTATTGCTGAGCAGAACATGGTATGTTTACAGTAAACATCCTTCTTGGGTCTTCTCATTGATTAATAGTGGCTCACTAGACACAGGAGGCCCAGCCCATCTTGTAGTTTTCCTTTTCATTTATAAAATCAAAGGCACTGGAGAAAAATATGTCTCCAGGGAAACAGGTAGAGTGCAGTTGGGCAGAGTCTGAGGGGTGGCTTCCAGAACTGCTAGAAGGAATGTGGTAGACTGCCCAGCACCCAAAGCTCTCAAGTGGCTCTAGGTGGCCTTGCTTGTTCTGCCCAGCTCACAACCAAGCAATTCTGCAACCATATAGAGACCAGTAGATTGAGAGAACTACAGAAAACTGTGATTTCTCTCTCTTCACTGTAGTGTAGGACTTAATATACCCCAGATACTCAAATGTGCTAATTGTAGCCTGAAGAATGCCAATAGAACTGTGGTCTTGGATAAAGTTGTTCTGCTTATCTGTGCTTCATCTCTCCCTGGAAGTGATACTAATGCTGGGAATCTCTTTTACATGTCCATACACACTTCTCAAAGAAAGAAAGTAGTTAATGCCAGTAAACATCTTGACTTCTAAAGCTTTATGCCAAGACAGAGGACAATGTACATCTATGTTCACATTTTTAGAGGCCAAAAATAGTACTGGCCAGAAAACTATGGGACAGCAGGTTTCACAGGACCACCAGAGGTATCTTATTTAGAACAAGTGGTATTTACAAATTCTTAAAATTAGATGCCAGCTTTTAAAATTAAGGTTTTATATAGAATATGAATTTCTGAATTCTCTTGAAGAATGGGAAAATATGGCAACACTGGGATGGCATTCCCTCAGTCAGCTAGAGCCATTTGGATGAGACATGTCCCCTAACCCTTTCACCAGCCTGGTCATTCACTCACGGTGCTTCTTGGGCCCTGTCAGGGTTGAAATTTAAGGCACCTGTTCAGTAAAGTAAGTCATCACATTTGTAAGAACATGTACATTTTTTTCCTGTAAGTCTCATTAAGCTATTGCAAGTATGAATAGAAAAAATAGAATCCATAATCTTCTGAATTAAGCTTCCTGTCAAAAAGCTTGCTCCCCAACTCATTGACCCTTCAGTCACCAATCATATACTCTGTGATTAACTGATGTGCTCTTAAGAGTTAGAAGAAAACTAGTAAAGAAGGAGCCAGCAGGTAGTATCCAGTGCCAAGGTAAAACAGACAGTGAGAGTGTGACTACACCAATCAGGGACAGCCTCTTGGAAGAGGTGACATTTAAGGAAGCATAATGAATACAGAAATAAATTGGTTTAGAAAGGTCGCCAAGGGCCAAATCATACTGGGCTTTTGCAGGCCCTGAACTCGTGCCAGTTCCCAGTGGAGGGGTCAGATGAGCCCCAGGACTCAGTCCAGTGACCTTGGTAAAGAGGCATACACCATCCAGCAGATCTGGCAGGGGCAGGAGTAGCAGGAAGGGAATTGTCTTGTGGAATGCTGCTGAGAGGTCAAATGCAATGCAAATTGAGGATCAGGCAAACTCTTGCACTTGCTACCTTCAAGGCCGGTCCCTCATTGGGATGACAGGCTAATCAAAGGAGGCCAGGCAGAGAGTAGGGACAGTGTGAGAAGCTGTGAAGAAGACCATAGATAAAGGGCAGTCTCTGGAGGGGAAGGACAAGATGGAGGTGGGAAGATGAAGATGGAAGATAGCCACATATACTCAAATGGTGAGCAAATCCAACAGAAAGGGAAAAACTGATTGAATAAAGGTGGGAAGAGGTTAATTGCACAGTCAGAGATACCCTTGAGAAAGGAAGAAAAGGAGGAGATTCAGCCTGGTGAGTGGGCCTTAAGTAGATGCACGGCCACCATGTCTCCTAGCAGCACAATTGAAGAAGCCAGTATGGGCAGACAGGAGAACCTCCATTGTTCATCTCTCATTCCCCAGGAGGTGTGAGGTGAGGGAAGCACATTAAAGGGTAGGGAGAAAGATGTTCAGAAAGTTTGGGAGGAGGAAAATGGGAAGGAGACCTGTGAGGACTGGGGGATGATCATATGTCTCAAGCTTTTCCTTCTTGGATTTGAGGCAATTGAGCCAGGGCAATTCCTCTGACTTCTGGCAGTGTTCAGGGGACACTGGGTTTGCCAGGTTTGGGGTTTCCCTGGTTATTTGCTTGGGGTGTCTTGAGGCAGCCTTGAGGCAGGGAGGTGTACAGAGCCAGGGAAGTTATCCTGGGAACCATGCACTCTACACTGGGTAAGGGGAAGGGGGGTAGTTATGGGTGATGGGGGTCATGTTCAGGGGTGTTCTGATTCACCTTCTTGATGTTACAGGTGAATGTGGCACTGGGATGTGCCATCCGTGATCGGACCATTACTTTTGTTAGCACCTTTGCTGCCTTTTTGACTCGCGCGTTTGATCAGATCCGGATGGGAGCCATCTTAGAAACCAACATCAATCTTATTGGGTCCCACTGCGGGGTATCCATTGGTATGAGTCCTCAATGCCATCATCTTCATAGCCTTTCTTACAGAAAAAGATTAGTATCTGAACAGTTGAATTGCCAATGTATGTAGAGTTTCATAATGTTTATTTGTAATCACTTTTTTAAAAACCATACTGTGCTTCACAAGTTTTAGATACTCTGGGTAACTTTTGACCAGGTCTCTTGATATGACTGTAAAATTCCCATCCTTACAGTCATTGAGAAATAATCTGTTCTGAGTTTTTCTTACATATCTAGTCACATACTGGATACAAATAGGGCCATCCCAGCATCACAGAATCCCTTTCTGCTCTTGGTGTGATCATGGGCACAGGAAAGTGAGGAGCACAGCCTGCCAGGACTTTGCCTGGGTGGAGCAGCCTGGTGGGATGGCATGGGAAGCCTTGAGAATCCTAATGCTGGGGAGTGAGGCTGAGGAAGATAGCACTCTTGGGGCATTAACCTGGCAGGACAAGTTAGATGGAAACAATAGGAAATGGGGAAGCCAGGAAGAGGGTTGAAATACAAGTGTTCATTAGCAATGGATAGAAAAATAAGGATGAATTTGAAAAAATCTGAAGAAAAGCCACATTCTGATAGATGGAGGAGTCCAAAATTGCCTGGGAAACATCAATCAAGGAGTCAGAGTCATAAGTGACAGGTAGGAAGACGTGGGAAAGATGGAGATGCCTGATGTACCTGTGGTGGGGCAGGACCCCTAGGTAGATGTGGCAGCTTGCATTTGCTGCTAGAATGTTGGAGGGGAGGGGAGGACTAGAAGAGCACATTTGAGAGTCATCTCTGGGACTCCCTGGGGTAACTAGACTAGCTAAGAATTCTCTGAATGAGCCAGGCACAGGGGGAGAGAGCAGAGTGACAAGAGAGGAGCGTCAATAGTATTTCAGGGCTGGCTTGAGCAGAGGACCTGGAATTGGGGAGTCTTTGCCTGAGGCTCAGTAGAGTGAACAATTCAAAACAAGTCAGCTAAGTGGAGAAGTGGCTCTAGGTCCTACCCAGAGGAGCTAGGGGTTCTGAGGTTAGACAGTTACCCCAGGCAAGGCAGTGTGCAGTGACAATCCCCTTCCTACCTAGAAGATGGAGGCTAGCCTGATATATACCTGGCTTTCTCTTTTTCAGAGTTTCTGGTCAGAAACTCTGTTTCCAAATAAACCCTAAGGTCCTCTTAGTTACAACAGCACCCCAAGAGTGCCCCCAAGGTATGTTAATGCTCAGCTATGAGGCCCCAAGAAGTGAATAAGACCACTTCAATCTAAAAAACACAGTCTTCTGATGGAGAAGATAGAAGAACAGAGAAGGCAGGACAGAGCCTGATAGGACCCTCATAAGGAAAAGGCAAAAGGGGCAGAGACTTGATAGGCCGACTTGGCCACCTGTGCTCAAGGAGAAGAGCATCAAGTCACCTTGAACAACAGTAGCAATGACCCAAGTGCTGAAGGTTGGCAAAGGTTAAGGCTAAAAAAGAGAGCACTGTTCTGTTGATATGGAAGGTCAGTTAGCTGAACCTGGAGTGTCACTGTGATACCTCAAAGGAAATAGATGTGTGGCAGCTCATTATAAAGTATTATGTTGACATAAGAATTTTGGGTGATGAAAATTCTTACTGAGCAAGAAAAAAAAAAGGAAATGGACATTTTTGGCTGTGGCTGGTGTGGCTCAGTGGATTGAGCACCGGTTCGATTATTAGTCAGGACACATGTCTGGGTTGTGGGGCAGGTTTCCAGTTAGGGGCATGTGAGAGGCAACCAATTGATGTTTCTCTCACACATCAGTGTTTTTCTCCATCTCTTTCTCTCTTCCTCTATTTCCCTCTTTCTCAAAAATAAAATCTTTAAAAAAGGAATTGGACAGTTTTGTAGGGCTCTGCTACAGTTGTGCCCCAACCCCCCACCTCATGGCAATAAGAGCTGTTGCTTATCCAGCAGAGGACAGGGTCCTAGCTCTTGGTCTTGCTAATGTTTTTTTCAAGCTGTGGCTTTGTTTTTTCAGGTGAAGATGGCCCATCTCAGATGGCCTTGGAAGATTTGGCCATGTTCCGAGCCATTCCTAACTGCACCGTTTTCTATCCAAGTGACGCAGTCTCGACAGAGCATGCTGTGTTCCTGGCAGCCACTACCAAGGTATTTTTAGGGGACACTGGTTCAGACAGAAAATGCTTCTGAGGTTTGGTACTGATAGTTGGATTTTTCCTATTTTTTCTTGGCATAAAGGTAATAGATATTCATTATACGTAATTGAGTTGTAAGATTCCTTTTAAAAATAGAAGCATTACCTAATTAAGGTGAATTAAGCACATAAACTAAGAACACATCCCAAGTCAAATAGTGCAGAGGGATGCAAAGCACCACCTGATGGGCCCGGATTGAGCAGAGCTTAGACAGAAGAGAGAACCTGGGGCTCTGAGGCAGGGAACTTTGGGTAAGGCTGAAGGAGTTGGCTCCAGCAATGAGCTTTCAGGTGCTGTCCTTAGACACACCTCTGCCACCACCTTGTGACATACCGAAAGCTGGAGAGTGACGGTGGGACTGGAGAGTGACTGGTGGGACTCCACTGCGAACAAACCCCAGGGTCCCTAAGAAACTGCAGAAAGGCAAGAGTATGGTTTCTGCCTGCTTGCCCCTTCTTAACTCACAAGGGCATCAGATGAACACAACCTAATTCCTGCCCAAAATCCAGCTGCAGGGGCATCTAGAGGATATAGTCTTCACCTTTCCACCCACTGCAACTGTCTGTCACCAGAATGACTCTCCTCACCACCCAGCTCTGTACTCACCCATTCCCCTACACAGGTAACTCTGGGCACATTCGGGACAGATTGTGTAAGTTCCATTCTAAGCATTTGCAACATGTTAAAGACATGTTTCTTTTATCTTTTTTTTCAAACCTAAGTGGGCTCACACTGTATGTATTGTTCTATATACTATATTACTATATCCTGGAAGTTGCTTTATGCCTATACATACACAATCTTATAAGTGCTGGAGGATTCCATTTCTAGGAAGCTCAAAAGAGGCAAAACAAAGCTGTGGTGACAAGTCAGAACAGAGATTGCTTCTTGTGTGGGCAGAGGGACAGGACAGAGGCACGGGAACTTTTCTGGGTGGATGAATGCAATCAGGTAATAGTTATGCAGTATATACCTTTGTCAGAATTTGTGGAGTGCTCCACTGAGGTCAATTTTACCTCAATAAAAACATTGAATAGAATTAATTTATAACATGGGAATGAATGAATAGAATTTATGTTTCTAAATTGATATATTAGTTTATAATATCGTTTACATGTATGTAAATTAAATACTTTAGACATTTGAGTATTTATATGCACTTATATTTTCTATTTATGTGTTCAAATTAATAAAAATGTGTATCTCCTCACTGGGAAATTATTGAGTCATTTTCTGTTTCAGTGTTTAAGGTATTTCTAAGGTTGAAGCATTACAAGCTATTGTGGGGAAAATTAACTGTTTAACATTGTGTTCTGGCCTTTCTATTCAACATGAGCCAGTACTCCTACTCTGAATTGATATTCTGTGGTGACAGTTTGGTATATATTTGAGAAGGCTCTTTAAAATCAGTGAATGTGACAGTGTGGAAAGCTTGCCACTGAGGGCATCTGCCAGGCTTCTGCATAAGCTTTTTCATGGCTCAGTAGTAACATGGCCAGGTAATACCTGACCCGTTTGCCAGTAGTTGTGCTTATCCCTTGTTCCCAAATGTGTGCTTTGTTTTAGTAAAAGGAACTGTTCAGTTCTCTTTTCCTCTCCCCATCATTTTTAAAAGTTTATTAGTTAGAAATTGAGTTTGACTTTCTAGTAGTTCTGGTTTTCATTTCTACCCTAGGGGATGTGCTACATTCGAACCAGTCGACCAGAAACTGATGTTATTTACACCCCACAAGAAAGTTTTGAGATTGGGCAGGCCAAGGTAAGGTCTTAAGTTCTCCAGTGTCCTTTCATATCATTTCATGTGCAGACAACTATTCTTTTTTTTTTTTTTTTTCCGTTTTTTTTTCTTTTAATTTTATTGTTGTTGTATTACATCCATCCCTTTTTGTCTCCCCTCTGTCCCCCTCCCCACCCACCCTTTCGCAGACAACTATTCTAAAGCTAGCACTGTGTATCCCCACAATCTTTGTGCTTTGTCCTTTCTTTGTTCTAGTTTTTTTAAAAATACAGTTGTGACCTCTGCCTATATTTTTCCCCCAAGAAGAACATTCTACCAGCATCAGCCAGGACTGAACATTCCTTCTTTCCAAATGGAGGCTCTCTTTGTTCAATTTTTAAAGATAAAGCAATACAACTTGAAGGCACTTAAGTTGCTTAACTTATCACAGCCTCAAGCTAAACAAAATAATAGAACCTATTTCAAAGGAACAGTAGATCTATGAGGTTCTGATTTGGAGTATTCAAAGCCAGGAACAAAGGGGAACATGAACCATCTTGCTGTCAGCCATTGTGTGGCCCTGAGATAGGTTTTGTACATTGGATGTGGCCTCGCCTGTAGGCCTTCTAATAAAGGCTAGCATCCCTGGGCACTTTCTATCTCCTGCATTCTCACAAAAGCCCTAGAAGCATGGATTTTTAGCAGCCCTGTATTGTAGATGAGGATCAGAGAAGGTGAACCACATTCAGGGTTCACAGTAAGTAGCAAGAGATCATCCTGCATAGGTAGGTTTTACACCGTATCCTTATAAGCCTTTTAGAAAGTCATTAATACTCTTCTTAAATATGTGAAAGACCCGTAGCTATCCTTGAAGGAGTAGTGAGTGACATCTTACTTGATTGCTAAATGCTAGGCTGCTCCAGAATTTATACATGCTAGTGCTCAGAATGACTGTGTCTGAGTGCTGAGTGGCTTTGGTGCTATAATAAAGCTGGTATATCTAGAACAGTCTATGGCCTACAACTAGGTAGCTGGCCAACACTGAATGAGAAAGCTTCAGTATTCACCTTCAGTGTTAAATATAGGTTCTGTTGTTCTTCTGCATTTGAACTCAAAGCCATTTGTATGCCTCTGGAGTGTGTGAGGGTCTTAATGATAATCATACAGTCTATAGAGCTTTTAATACCTCTGCTATCTTTCTCCCCTGATAGTTGCCCTGCCCTGATAAAATAAGTTTCCTAATAGTAAAGGGTGTTAAAATGTGTAAGATAATATGCATGGCATAGAATAACTCAAGGGCTGAATTTTGCAAAAGGGATGTGTGTGTTTTATATGTATACATATGTGAAAAGGCTAGAAAATTCTCAGAATGGGGTGACCTAGAAGCCCTGAATATCTGTACTGTAAGCAATGGTTCTAAAACTATAAGGATGCCTATACAGATGGCTGAAATGAAGACAGTTCCAGATGCTTTCAGTTGGGAAGCTTTGAAGGAAACCGAACTCAGCAAGAAAGGCCAAGGGCCTCTGCCTCTGCTTGCAGAATAGCAGGTGGTTGAAAGCATGGGCTTAACATCAGATGGGCCCAGTTGTTAGTCTCAGCCCTGGGCAAGTTTCTCCTGCTTTGTGATTCACTTTCCTTGACTGCAGAATGAACCCATTAATGCTACATACCTTACAGAGCACTTGGGGCATGCAAGGTGCTTGATCCAGAGCATGTAACAAGTTCCCCTAGATGGTCCCTGTTAACATGTTCATCAGTAGAATTCAGTCTCTGTGCTCACCCCAATGAGATATCCAAGCTGTCTGGAGATCGTGCCTTTCCAGACTCCTCAGTGGGTGTGAGTCCATACTCTGGCCATCCATAGACTGTACCACTTGCATCTGGCCCTCTGCCTTTCAGATCCTGGTCCACCTTCTTTGTTAAAAAGTCATTTAATATTTGAATTATATAAGAGCTTAGTAATTTGACACTGAAATCATAAGGAAAGGTAGATGAATTTGTAAGACATATAAAGTAGGGATTATCAAAAAGAGCATGTCATTGTCAATGTGCTGATTCAGCCTTTTTTATAATGAATTATTAAGGAGTGAAATTGGTAGGATCAGGGAAGAGTGGTGTAGCAGAGTGTCTTCCACTTTAAGATATGCTCTGAGCATAGTAACCACAACATTTTTGTTTTGTGGTGTGCAATACCAGGTCATTCGCCACAGTGTCAATGACAAGGTCACAGTTATTGGAGCTGGAGTTACTCTGCATGAAGTCCTAGCAGCTGCTGATGCTCTTTCCAAACAAGGTCCGTTGTTGTTGCTTGTTTTGTTTTGTTTTGTTTTGCTCAATGTTGAAGTTCCAGCTGGGGAGAGGTAGGACTCAGGCTGCTTCATGTATACTGATTGGTCATTTTTTTAAAGATTTTATTTATTATTTTTAGAGAGAGAGGGAGAGAGACATCAATGTATGGTTGCCTTTCACCTGCCTCCCATCTATGGACCTGGCTGGAGACCTGGCTTGCAACCTGGTTATGTGCCCTGGCTGGGAATCAAACCAGTGACCTTTGGGTTCACAGGCCGGCGTCTTATCCACTGTGCCACCAGCCAGGGCCTTGATTGGTCTTTTTATTCTTTTTTTTTTTTTTTTAAATTTTATTGTTGTTGTATTACATCCATCCTTTTTTTAGTCCCCTCTGTCCCCCTCATGGTCTTTTTATTCTAAGTCTACTTCATATAACAAGCTGGTGGTCATTGCTATTCTCTAGGTATTTGTATCCGTGTCATTGACCTGTTTACCATTAAACCACTGGATGCTGCCACCATAATCTCCAACGCAAAATGCACAGGTGGCCGAATTATCACAGTGGAGGATCACCACCCAGAAGGTATGTCTTTTCAAAAAGTCTGCTTTGGCAAGATGTGTTTGCATTTTTCTTGATTGGAGGTACCCCATGCTCCTGGGCATCACCTCCAGACAACTTACCCAACAACCTTTACTACTGCTCCTTGCAAGTGTATTGTCTTAGGGATCTCTCACCCACCTACACTGGCTCCTTAAGGGTGGGGCTGTACCCATACTCATTTGTGTGTCTCCAGCACAGTGCATGCCTCATCCCTGGGTGGCTCAGTAACAGCACAAAGGAGTGTCTACCTCGGCATTGTGGGCAGGGAGGGTTCAAGAAGAGCATCACAGTTGCTCTTGAGTTTTGAATGACTAATAGTTCCCCCCTGCCAAAAAAAAATGGGAATAGTGTCTTGCAATTAGAGAACATAGTAAAAGCTGCAAAAGTATGTGTCAGAGAAAGGAGACTGGGCAGTGTTTGGTCTGGGAAGGTTAACTGGGGCAGCTAAGGGGTTTCAAGAGCATACCTGAGATCCACAGAGAGTCCCTGGAAGCACTCCCAGTGCCCTCATGGCTGAGGTTTATTACAGGGGGAGGGCACACTCCAGGACCCACAAGGATAAGGACACAGGTCAGAGGTGGATAACCCCAGACCTTAGACACTTTCTCTCTTCCTCAATCGCATGAGGAGCCTGCCAAGTACTCTCCCCTGTGCAGTAGTGAAAAACGTATCTCTGCAGACCCAGGGAACCCACTTGAGACCCAGCATCCTGGGTTTTATTGGGAGCCGGTCATGTGGGCCCCCTGTGCCAGGCTCGCACCAAATTTCCCAAATCCCAGAGGAAAGCAGGTACTCCTCATAAACCACCCTATTGTGCAAACAGTCCAGGCGCAGGGACCACCATTATCAGTAGAGAAAGTGTCATGTTGACCTAGGAGACTTGCATCAGCTCACTGCCCATGTGCCACCTAAGGGCCAACCTTGCAAGCATTCCTTCTGAAGCTGGTCACCTCAGACCTGCCAGTCACTTTTCTTTATAGCTCATTTGTTGGTTTTTATTATTTTTGAGTTCCTGACAGCTTTGCATATATGAGCTATACTACAGTTCCCTGTATCTATGAAGCCCTAGTTGAAAGAACCCCTATAGTAGGTGGGGCTGGGAGCAGTTTAGAAACCTGCAGTTTTGAATGAGAATTCTTCTGGCCAGTCAGGAAATGGCTGCTTCCATGAATCAACATTAATGAAAAATACTTCTCCCTGAGAACCAGCAAATTCAAAGGCCTGTATATCATGGGGCATTACAGATGACCAGCTGCTTCCAGAACATAGCCTAATATCCCTTGCTTCCCCCAGGTGGCATCGGGGAGGCTGTCTGTGCAGCTGTTTCCATGGAGCCTGACATCCTGGTTCACCAACTGGCAGTGGAAGGAGTGCCTCAGAGTGGGAAATCCAGTGAACTGCTGGATATGTTTGGGATTAGTGCCAAACACATAATAGTGGCTGTGAAATGTGTTTTAACAATCTAAAATAGCTGTTGGCTTCAGTCTTAAGACTAGCCTCTACATTTATGCTTGTTGACAAACCATCATTTAAATCTGTACTGTTCTTAGTTATACTTAAGCAAAGCAAATTAACTGTCTTCCTATTAAGCCATAACTACAAGTGTAACTCTATCTTTTAAGTAACTAAAGTAGGTTATAAGATTTTAAGTGACAGAATAGCTAACAAAACAACCACCTAATACCAAGTTTTATGACAAGACTACAGATATCTGGGCTGGGATTAACATAGGGCAACAGTTTCTAAATGTGTGTATTTTACTCATAAGTAAAGAAAATGTGAACTGTAGATAAACTGCAACCACCTGGGTTGTGCAGCACTATATCACCATGCTGTATACTGCTGTCCCAGGTCAGAAATTTATGTGCTGCCATCCTACCTGCAGTGTCCTGGGTACCATGTGACTGCAGATGCCCTGGAATTTCATCTCCCCTCTTACGGTGTGTGGAGCAGCAGTGAAAGCTCTTAAAATGTCCTCCGCTACT
Organism: Noctilio leporinus; assembly: GCA_004026585.1. Lineage (NCBI taxonomy): Eukaryota > Metazoa > Chordata > Mammalia > Chiroptera > Noctilionidae > Noctilio > Noctilio leporinus. Next base: position 36,420 of record PVIW01010652.1, read on the forward strand.
TGTGGTGACTAGTCTGTGAAGAGAGGATAAAACCAGTTCTAGTCTTCACAGTGCACTCTTTTGTGAAGTCTCAGAAATGTCTCATTTGCCCAGCAACTGGACCAAAATATTAGCTCAATTATACTAGTTAAAAGTTAATAAAGCATTTCAAAACCAGTTGCTTTGTTCCATTTGTGCCTTGTATGTGTGATTTGGTTTCTTCTGGATAAAATCCTCAGTAAAGAAAGAGCTTCTATCTAAACCAGGAGAAAAAGCCACGTCCCCCAACAGCAAACCCCAGGAAACGGTAGTGGACAGGAGATGCACTAGAGGACAGTGTATGTCCTGGAAAGCCATCCCTGAACTGACTCCTTATTTCACCTGTAAGCATATACAATCATGTGGTTGGAGTACAAGAAGAAAGTACTAACCAGGTAAAGAAAGATTTGCACTTCAAACTAAATTTAAAGTTGATGTGTCTGATATGTCATGGTCCTTACTTCTATTGCCCTCATTAACTGGTCATTGGGGACCTTTGTCCTAGAACTTGAGGTAGAAACTAAAGAACTAGCCTGGCACTTCACTCAGTCTTCGTTGGGGGCCTATTCATTCTGCTCCTTTTAAACCACTGAGCTGGTTTCCTTGCCTGTAAAGTTAGCGTATTGTGCTTATTTTGTAAGATTTCAAACAGTTTTTATAAAATAAAAAGTGAGTATAATTAATACAAAATATATCAAACAAAAATAGAAAAATTAAATACCAAACCATTGATTTTTAGTAAAAATTACAGTTGATAAAGGGTCATTGTAGAAAGTTCAGAAAATACGTATAGAGCCCTGGCTGGTATCTCAAATGGATAGGCACCGGCTTGCAAACCCAAAGGTCGGTGGTTCAATTCCCACCCAGGGCACATAACCAGGTTACGAGCCAGGTTGCAAGCCAGGTCTGTGGCTGGAGGCAGGTGAAAGGCAACCATACATGGATGTCTCTGTCCCGCAGGCCAGCCCCTTATCCACTGTGCTACCAGCCAGGGCATAAATTTTTTTAAAAAAATACATATAAGCAAAAAATATTTTTACTTCATTTAATCATTTCATACTCCATACAATTTCACCCATTGAAAGTACGCAGTTCAGTGGTTTTAGAATGTTCAGAGTTGTGCAACCCTCACCATGGTCAATTTTACATTTGCATCACCCCAAATAAACCCTGAATCCCTAAATTGTCATTTCCCATTCACCTTCCCAGCCCCTGGCAACCACTCGTATTTTCCATTTCTATGGATTTGCCTCTTGCACACCTCCAACTGGGGACCTCGTATGAAACCCAGGAACGTGCCCTGACTGGGAATTGAACTGGTGACCTTTTGGTTCACAGGCCCGTGTTCAGGCCATTGAGCAACACTACCCAGGGCTTAATTTCTTTTTAAAACTATGTAATAATAATCTGTATAGACCACATTTACCTGTTCATCACTTACAGGACATTTGAGTTGGTTTCACTTTCTATCATGAATAACGCTAAGAACATTTGTATTCAAGTCTGTGGGTATATTGGATTGGCCAAAAAGTCCATTTAGTATTTTCTTTAAAATAAAAGGCATTTTTCATTTTCACCAATAACTTTATTGATTTTGATATTTTGAGTATGTTGGCTGATCCCCTCCCATGGAGGACCTAAATGCAGGGAGGGTGCTCCCTGGCCCCTGCTTGGCATTCATCTACTGAGTACAGCAGCTACTTGGGATGGTGGGGCGGTGACTAGGTAACCCATTTTGCTTGTTTTTATCTGTAAAAAAGTGGCGGTGCTGATGATAGCGATAGAGTCCATCTCAGCGCTATAGCCAGGATTTTAGAAGTCGCTATCGAAATGTCCGCATTGAGAGCTGCTTTGACTTCCTGGCTGGTTTCTCCTCCCCAGTTGCTAGCTCGGAGGCCCCCGCCCACCCCAGGGCCTTCCTGGCCTCACTGGAATTGTCTAGGGCTCAGCAGAGATTCAGGGACATCTTTCCCTTCCCTGGCCAGCCTTCCCCTCTGCAGCTCTGGCTGCTCGTACTCCCCTCCTAGCTGTCGGTGCCCTACAGTTGCTCCCTCTACCCACCATTTGGCACTGCCTCGCGCTGGCCCACACAAGACTGGCCCGGCTAGCCAGCCCTGAGGACACCAATCAGCGGGTGGGCGTGGCCCAGGTCACGTCATTTGGGTTTTGTTCCGTCACTCATTGGGTCTCAACCAATCAGCACCACCAGCAACACGCTGGGCGTGGAAGGCAATGCTTAAGGAGCAATCATCCTGCAGGAGGGTGGGCCCGGGTTGGAGGCAAGCAGTCCCGCACTCCTGAAGAGGGGCAGACGGCTGCCCTCATCTCCAGAACCAGTCAGAGAAGGGCACTGCTTCTAACCACAGGCTAAGTGGCGGTGGAGGGCAGAGGTATGGCTAGAGAAAAGGGGACTCTAGGGTAGAATAAGGTTGGGGGTGTGGTGGGGGTGTGAAAGGATAGGGGTGCAGGGGAGGGTTGGGGAGAGTGGTAGAGGGTTGGGAGAGTGGAGATACAGGTAAGGTGGGTTGTGGGAGTGTGCATCCCAGGCCCTCCTGAACTCCTACAGGGGAAGGAAAGTGATGCAGAGATTCAGAGCCCCAAAGCAAGTGGGGTCTGGCAGCTGAGTTTCACAGCCAGAGCATGTCCACCCACAGACACACCTGCCCAGTTGTGGCCTTAGTTACTACTAGAAAGTAAGAGGGTACCTTCTATGTCCCCACTGTGATACCATGCCCTACCGGGCCATTCTTGGAATTAAAAATAAGTGGTCTGAAATTCAGGGATCCTGAAACAATCCCACGTGTGGTTTCTTATTTGGTGAGGAAGACAAATAGTTATAGAACACTCAGAGTTAGAAACACAGCAATACAGCAGGGGATGTAGAGACAGAGATGAAAAAGCCCCTGCTCTTAGTGTTCTCCTGTGCCCCTGGAGCATGCTGTGATTGGATCCTACTTTTAGGGTATAATGACCATAGGCAGTGATTGCAGAGGATTTCAAGGACAAGGCACCTGCTCAAATGAAGTAATGAGACAGTCCTCCAGCAACGAAACACCCATCCCCAGACATGGGAAAACAGACTCCTTTCACCAGAAATGGAGGCTCATAGGGGCTGGGGGTTCCTGATAGCTTCAACTGAGACCAACCAGATGTCCAAATCCCAGGTTTCAGGATCCTACTCCTCCAACTGCTGCCCTACCTTTCACATGAGAAGCATGGAGAGGCAGAGAAATGAAATGACATTGGGATTCTTTAACCACACAATTAAATGTTATGTTTGATTTTCAGCAGTGTCAGTCCTGAAGATACAGGAAGGAAGAGAATATTTTGGGCTGTCATTGAAGTTCTCTGCTTGCCACAGTGTGACTTAAGCAGCAAGGAAAGGAACCAGAGCTTGAATATAAGGGGTTGGTTACTCAGGTTGAAGTGCAAAAAGAGGATACCAAAGTAACAGAAAATACAGGAAGAAGCTACTGCCACTAGAGCAAGGGGAAGAAGGGAAGAGGTTTGGTGTCATTGGAAGCTTGGAAGCCAGGATGAAGGCTGTTGGAGAGCCAGAACCCAGATCGCTGAGGAGGGACTGCTGCAATTTTTCAGGGAAGGGAGCAATATCATCCACTAAGAAGGAGAACAAGGCAGGAGGTAATTTCCAAGGTACCATCTTCAGGTCACTAGTTCTTTGGTGGCATCTCTTTGAGGCTCAATCCAGCTGTTGATTTTTGTTTCAATGACTGTGTTTTTTTCAAGTCTGCCTGTGTTTTTTTTCAAGTCTGCCTGGGTTTTTAAAATTATTTTTATCTTTTTAAAAATATTTTTATTTATTATACTATTACAGTTGTCCCAATTTTTCCCCTTTGCCCCCCTCCACCTGGTACCCCCATTTCCTCCAACGATCCTCCACCCTTACTTAGTTCATGTCCATGGGTCATGCATATAAGTTCATTGATGTCACCCTTATCTATACTGTTTTTAAAATCTCCCTGTCTATTTTGTTCCTACCAATTCTGCTTCTTAATTCCTGTACCCATTCCCTGATTCTCCCCCTTCCCACTCCCAGCTGATAGCCCTCCAAATGATCCCCATATCTATGATTCTGTTTCTGTTTTGCCTATTTACTTAGCTTATTTTTTAGATTCAATGGTTGACAACTGTGAATATATTGCCATTTTAATGTTCATTGTTTTGATCTTTTTCTTATATAGTTCCCTTTAACATTTCATATAATCATGGCTTGGTGATGATGAACTCTTTCAGTTTTACCTTGTCTGGGAAGCACATTACCTCCCTTTCCATTCTAAACAATGGCTTTGCTAGATAGAGTAATCTACGTTGTAGGTCTTTGCTTTTCATCATTTTGAATACTTCTTGCCAGTCCCTTCTTGCTTGCAAAGTTTCTTTTGAGAAATCAGCTGACAGTTCTATAGGAACTCTTTTGTAGGTAACTCTGCTTTTTTTCTCTTGCTGCTTTTAAGACTCTCTATCTTTAACCTTTGGAATTTTAATTATGATATGTCTTGGTGTGGACCTCTTTGGTCCAACTTGTTTGGGACTCTCTGTGCTTCCTGGACTTGTAAATCTATTTCCTTTACCAAATTAGAGACATTTTTGAATCATTATTTTAAAGATTTTATTTGTTATTTTTAGAGAGAGGGGAAGGGAGAGAGGCAGAGAGGGAGACAGACATCAATTTATGGTTGCCTTTCACCTGCCTCCAGCTACAGACCTGGCTGGAGACCTGGCTTGCAACCTGGTTATGTGCCCTGGGTGGAAATTGAGCCAGTGAACTTTGGGTTTGCCAGGCCAGTTCCTTATCCACTGTGCCACTAGCCAGGGCCTTGTAGGTTTTTCTTTATTTTACTTAATGCAACCTTCATTTCTGTCTGGGATTTGTTATGCTATTGAAATGCCCTATGAGTTCTTTGAGCATCCTAATAACCAATGTAACCAATGTTTTGAGCTACACATCTGATAGGTTGCTTATCTCCATTTAATTTTGTTCTTTTTCTGGAATTTTGTTCTGTTCCTTCATTTGGGCCACATTTCATTGTCTCCTCAATTTGGCAGCCTCCCTGTGTTTGTTTCTATGTATTAGGTAGAGCTGCTTTGACTACCTGTCTGAGTAGAGCATGGCCTGTCATAGAAAAGGCACCTATAGCCCTGACTGGTGGCTCAGTGGATAGGCACCGGCCTGCAAACCCATAGGTCACTGGCTTGATTCCCAACCAGGTTACAAGCCAGGTCTCCAGCCCAATCCATAGCTGGAGGCAGGTGAAAGGCATTGATGTTTCTCTCTCTTTCTTCCTCCCTCCCTTCCCTTCTCTTTAAAAAATAATGAATAAAAATATTTTTAAAAGGCTCTGGCTGGTACCACAGTGGTTAAGGCACCGGCCTGCGAACCCAAAGGTCACAGGTTCGATTCCCCAGCCAGGGCACATAACCAGGTTGCAACTAGGTCTCCAGTCAGGTCTGTGGCTGGAGGCAGGTGAAATGCAACCATACATTGATGTCTCTTTCCCTCTCTGCCTCTCTCCCTTCCCCTCTTTCTAAAAATAATGAAATTTTAAAAAATCTTTAAAAAAGAAAAAGAAAGAAAAGGCACCTGTAAATTGTGGGGGGTGGAGCCTTAGGTAATTGCCAGGGAAGGGCAGCCCATTTCACCACTTTCTGTGAGGAAGGGCTTGGATAGGGGACAGTGCCACTGCCTGGCCTCTGGAGGTTTTCCCAGTAGGGAACTGTCTCAGGGCACCCACCCTATTGTTGGTCAATTCACATTCTCCCTGTATGCCACTTGTGCCCTTCCAGCTGTTGCCATGGTGCTGAATTCCAAAGGGGGTGGTTCTGCATATGTCCTGAGACCTTTGTGGGCCCTTTGAGAGGAGTCTCCTGAGAATCCTGCAGTTTCTTCTGCCACCACAACCCCGACTGGTTATTATAAGGAGAAGTTATGGGGACTTAACTTCCTGGCACTAGAACCCTGGGCTAGGTGATCTTGTCTAGTCTGAGGCTGGGATCACTCTCTCCCAAGGAATCCCTCCTAATTTTTATCCACCATTCATGAATGTGGCACCACCCCTCCTGCTATTCTGTACCAATCCGCAGCTCTCCACATCTCTGCCACTCCTTGTCTGGATGAATGCAGCTTCTTTAAATCCTTGGTTGTCAATTTTCCATACAGCTCAATATTCTAATGAATTTGGGTGATGTTTTTTTTGTGTCCTACTTAAAATTTTTTGCTGTAGTTTTATGAGGAGGCAAGATGTGTTTATCTATGCCTATATCTTGACTGATGTAGGAGTTGGAGTAGCTTTATAGCACAATAATGCAAACAATTTGTAAATATCCATGAGAACTATTTCCTGATCTCATAAGAATTCAAAGGTAATATCAACCTGTCCCTCCTTATTAAATACAAAAGTAGAAGATGGCTCTCTTCCTCACCCTCCTCACTCTCTTATGTGCTGGCCCAAGGGGATGTTCACCTGGGTTCACC
>PVIW01010653.1:0-42819 GCA_004026585.1 Noctilio leporinus
TGGGAAGAATTAACATCATTAAAATGTCCATACTACCCAAAGCAATCTACAGATTCAATGCAATCCCAATTAAAATACCAATGACAGACTTCACAGAAATAGAAAAAATACTTCAAAAATGTATATGGAGCCAAAAACGCCCACGAATAGCCACCACAATCTTGAGAAAGAAGAACAAGGTAGGAGGAATCACAATACCGGACTTCAAACAATACTACAAGGCTACTGTCATCAAAACAGCATGGTACTGGCATAAGAATAGACATACAGATCAATGGAATAGAATAGAGAACCCAGAAATGAACACAGGACTCTATGGTCAACTGATATTTGACAAAGGGGGAAGGAACATCCAATGGAGTCAAAACAGTCTCTTCAACAAATGGTGTTGGGAGAACTGGACAGCAACATGCAAAAAGATAAAACTAGACCACCAACTTACACCATACACCAAAATAAACTCAAGATGGATAAAGGATTTAAACATTAGCAGTGCCACCACAAAGGTCCTGGAGAAAAATATAGGCAGTAAACTTTTGGATACTTGGTGTATCCAACTTGCCTTGGTGATACTTCACCAAGGGCAAAGGAAATCAAAGAACGAATCAACAAATGGGACTATATCAAATTGAAAAGTTTCTGTTCAGCTAAAGAAAATATCAGCAAAATTCAATGGGAACCAACTGTATGGGAAAACATAATTGGCAATGATACCTCAGACAAGGGTCTGATTTCCAAAATATATAAAGAACTAACAAGACTCAACACCAGGGAGACAGACAGCCCAATTAAAAAATGGGCAAAGGACCTGAACAGACAACTCACTGAGGAAGATATACAAAGGGCCCAGAGGCATATGAAAGAATGCTTAACATCACTAGTCATCAGAGAGATGCAAATTAAAACCGCAATAAGATACCACCTCACACCTGTCAGAATGGCAATCATTAGCAAATCAACAAACAAGTGTTGGCGAGGATGCGGGGCAAAGGGAACCCTCATGCACTGTTGGTGGGAATGTAGGCTGGTGCAGCCACTGTGGAAAACAGTATGGGGTTTCCTTAACAAACTAAAAATGGAACTGCCTTTTAATCCAGCAATTCCACTACTTGGACTATACCCAAAGAATCCTGAAACACCAATTCATAAGAACCTATGCACACCTATGTTCATAACGGCACTATTCAAAATAGCCAAGTGCTGGAAACAGCCTAAGTGCCCATCAGTGGATGATTGGATCCAAAAACCTTGGTACATTTACACAATGGAATTCTATATAGCAGAAAGAAAGAAGGAACTTGTACCCTTTGCAACAACATGGATGGAACTTGAAAGTATTATGCTTAGTGAAATAAGCCAGTTAGTGAAGGACAAATATCATATGATCTCACCCATTACAGGACTATAATAAGCAAAGCTAACAACAAGCAAAACAGAACCAAGTATATGAATACAGTGAATAGGCCTTCAGTGGTCATGGGGAAAGGGGTTGGGGGGATGGGGGACGCAGAGGCAAGAAAGGGGAGCAGCTTAGACAAGAACCTAGTATAAAGGAACCATGGACATGGACAACAGGTGGGATTGACTTTGGGGGTAATGGGTGGGTGGGGAGGGGGTCAGAGGGGAGCAAAAAGGGGATGGATGTAATACAACAACAATAAAATTTTAAAAAAAATTAGAACAAACTTTCAAATTGTTAAATTGTTAAGTTCTTTTGCTAGCTACCCTGGCATGCCTAGCAAAAAACTATCACTGATTATTACTAATGGGTTGGCCATAAAGTTCCTTTTTTCTGTAAGATGACTCTAGTAGCTCTTAGTTATCTTTAACTTCTTTTGATACAATTTTGTTAGTCTGTATTGTGATAACTGTAACATCAGTGTTCATTAAAAAAAATAACATCAAAATTGTGTGATTTTCTGTGTAGCCACTTTAATATTGAAGATGGGAGAAAATACAAAACGTTTACAGCAAATCATCCTTTATTATTTCAATATAGGTAAAACCACAACTAAAACGCCAAAAAAAAAAAAAAGAAAAAAGAAAAAAAGAGTTATGCACTGTAAGGAGAAAGTTCTGTGACTGCCTGAACGTGTCAATAGTGGTTTGCTAAGTCTCATGCTGTAGATTTCTTGCTGGACAATGCTCCACTGTTGGGTAGACCAGTTGATGTTGACAGTGATCAAACTGGGATATTAATTGAGAATAATCCAGATTATCCTACAAAGGAGAGAGCCAACATATTCATAACCTACACATCAATAAAGTTACGGGTGAAAATAAAAAATGTGTATTTTACAGAAAAAACTAAGTGGACTTTTTTTGCCAACTCAACACTTTTACTGGGAATATAGTAATTCAAAAGTGGTACAGGAATGCATTTCTAACCTATTCTTGAGGCAGGATAGTTAAGAAGCTAGGAAAATTCATTGGCAAGTAGGTTGGGGAAACTAATACAGACAGCTGAACAAACTGGCAGAGCAATTTACAGACAGATATAGAAAGTCACCTCCCTAGACAGTCACCTAGACCTCAGCTGTATTCAGGTCCAGGGCCAGAAAAACAGCAAAACCAGGTGGGCAATGGCAGGTCCAGTCTGACTGCAATGACTGATGACCCCCTGCCCTTGCACCCACCAATCAGTGAAGACAATAACCTGAAAGAGCATACCTGCAAAACTGATTAATATTCTGCTAAAACCCTCCCACCTACAAGAGAAAAATAAAAGCCTTAAGACAAAGGACCCAGCTTGTGCTCTCCCTCTGGGGAGCAGCCTGCACCATTCCCTTCCTTCTCTTATTCTGCCGTAGGCACATTTCTAAATTCTGTGGGTCTCAGGACTTGCAACCAGGGGAGCAATGGGCAGTGGCAGCTCGTTCCAGGCTAACCCCTTGACCCTATCCCCAAGCTCCTCTTTTCTCTGACTTTTCAGTGAGCTAAGGCAGCCCAGCTGGGGCTCTCTTGTCCTCAGCTTTAATAAATGCATTCTCATAGTCACCTGGACTTGTGCTGTGAAATCTTTCATACATGCCCACAAGAACCCACAAACTACCCAGAGCAACCCTAGGTAGACCATCTAGGACTGATCTCCTGTCCGTAACATTCTCAAATCACTAAGAACATGCTCTCACTTTGAGAACTGACATACATAGTTAAGTTAATTAAAAACAAAAATAAAAACAAAACACTGGGCTTAGGTTTACTTATGGGATTTTCTATAAATTCTGTATTTCCATTACCATTTGTGTTATCGTTTTGTAAGAAAGCTAAATATAAGACTACACTACAGTATAAATATTTCCAAATAGTGTGTAAGCATTCAGTGACTCCTATGACCTTAAATCAAAGAAAGTATCTATTTCAAGTAAAAATCTAAAACCACCATACTTTATTATGCTTCAAATACAGAATAGCATCTCTCTTTGAAACCACAGTTTCAACTTGCAAAGTACAATGATATTTTCCTTATTCTGACAATTTCATTCAAGTTTACAAAGAGCTAATGGCCTCAGGTTGGAGAATAGTGCTTTCGGTATCTAAAACTTTACAGCAATCACCTTTCAACAGAACAACTGTACTCACGTCAACATCCTCTTGCGTAAAAGTTTCTGGATCTTCTCCCATCATGTTGGCTAAATGTCTCTTTCCTATGTTGAACTCCTCAATCTGCTTTTTAATAAAATCCACTGTGTAGGTTTCATGTCTTAAAGCTGCAACATTTTTCTTTGTTGTTACAACTGTAGTATGTCTTAGTCTTAATATCTAGTAGGAAATATAAAAGAAAAAGTTTACATTAAACAATGATCTTGTAGGCCATTGTCTGTAAAGAAAACAGGGTATTTCAACATCTGTCCTTTTTATGGTGCTCATTTGGAAGGAGCGTGCAAATAAGGTTAAAGGCCTGTTAACAAAGCTGTCAGAATTGCCCGGGCTCCAAAGGTTGCTTTTTCAGGCCTGTGCTTAAAAAGTAGTTTAAACTGCTAGCATTTTAACACATTAAAAACAAAAACACCTGTAAGAGATATGCCACTTCCTTATCTACTACAAACATCCATATGTGATACCCTCTGGTCAACTTCAGCTAGTTGTGATATTTGACACATGGAACATGAAATGAAGAGTGTGCCACTCCCTTAGAAGGAGACAGGGACCTGCAGACAGAAACCAGCAAGCACAAGTGGGAGTGAAGGGGCATGTACTTGAAAATAGCACCCTTGGACTATAGGTTCTCACCTTTTTTAGGGTACAGATGTAGCCTATCTTTAAATGTCTTAAAATAAAAAGTGTAGCTTAGTTTGCAAGTTTATTACATGGTCATTATTTTAAGCTGACGTAATGAAGAAACTGTCTCATTAAATATCAAGACAATTTCTTAGTATTGATTTGGTTTAATATGCTATGTAGAAAAATAGGCTTTCACATCCATTTAAACTATCAATGATGATATCACACTTGCTGCTTTGGATCCTTTTGTGCTGTTGCACTAGGAATAGCCCTCCAAGACATGAATATTTCACCTGCAATAAAGGACAACCAGAAAAATGTTTCCAAAGGACCATTCAGTTGCATTCAGTAGCTGGAGAGAACTAGAACAGATCTTTCTGATCCTGGCTTTTCTCAAAATCTTAAATATGTGATTCTCAACCTAATCCCTGCCTCAACAATGTTAAACACTCTTATTAAGCAATATTCAAACTTAGTTAACTCCTTAATTTCCCTTTTCATAAACATAAATCTCCCCTCCCTCATCTTTTCCCTGCCCCTTTGAGAATCAGATTCAAATAACTTTATAGTCACCACAGTTACAATGGAAAACTAAAGAAAAAAATTCAGGACAAATATTAAAATATCCAATTAATAGTAAAAATAATGTTGTCAAACTCTCACAATCAAAATAGTGATAAAAGTTTCTTGCTATTTTTAATGAGTAAGAAAGGACAATTTAAAACTCCATTAAACTTAATAGTTTGCTTTTCCTCAGGAATGCACAGAGGAATGTCTCTTTATATTATGTATCAACAATTCCAATGAGTATAAACAAAACTAGAATTGGCTTATGTATATAGTTAGCCTGCCCTTTTATAGAGTGAGCCTGTTTTTATACTCCTGCTACCTCTCCTCACAGCCAAGTGCCATCAGCAACAATTCCCCATTTCAACAGTCGTGCCATCTTTTTTTGACCTTTTCCAAATCTTTGAACAATGGAGAAAGTTACGCTTCATACTCAAAGTGAAACGCTTTCCTCCTCCAGGAAACATGGCAAAGGTATGAACTTGGAGAAGAAAAGTAGCAGTCAGAATAGAGGTAATTCTGCTAAATGTTTCATTGCCAAAATGATGATTACATTACTGGTTATGTAAATAATATAACAAACATTTCTGTCCATAGCTAAAATAATCCATTCATAATAGAGATAAGTCCACTACACCTCCCATTAATCACCAACCACAGCCCCCGCAAGGTGAAAATGAGTCTTCCAGTGAACATGGCTCCATTGACTGAAGTAATGAATTCGAGAGGATGAGCAACAAGAGGGAAGAAAGTGATGTGTACAATTTTGGCATGATGCTTTTGAGATGCCTTTCCATCTCAGGAAAGAGGTTTAAGGGTGTGTGAGGCACAGGAGAGATCTGAGCTAGAGATACAGTCTGTTAATAATCTCAGGACACAATATTGGCACCATAAGAAGAGGGGAAATGGCAGACTGTTAAAATGAGAAACATCTCTTCTATGCAAAGAAGCAAAATGGAGAATCCTATCTGAAGACAGATTGTAACCTTCAGAATTATAAAGCATTCCATTCACATTCAATATTTTTATCCTGAACTCATTTCTATTTTAAACTCCTATTTGCAGTGGTTCCTAGTCTAGTGCAATGGATTAAACTCCCATTTGCACTTCCCTGGAATACTACTGCTCATATTTTTTAATATGAATTGAGTCATTTTAGGTTTTGTTCTTTTGACCCTAAGTTTTTCTTTGTTCTTTCTTTAAAAAACATTTTTTTAAAAATTATTTTTAGAGCGGGGGAAAGAGAGAGAGGCAGAGAGAGAGAGACATCAATGTATGGTTACCTTTTACCTGCCTCTAGGTATGGACCTGACTGGAGATCTGGCTTGCAACCTGGTTATGTGCCCTGGCTGGGGAATCAAACCAGTGACCTTTAGGTTCACAGGCCAGCGCCGAGTTTTTCTTTTTTAAATAAACAAGGATATGCCATATAAATGAGCTTTAATATATACTGTCTTATTTTTAATAGTACTTTATATATTTTATGTTTCCTGTTTTCTTTCTTTTGCTATGTGGTCTGTACTTTTTAAAATTTATCTTTTAACCTGGCAATTTAGACTCCATATAGACTGCTTTTATTTCACTAGTGATTATCTATATGTCTCTGATAAAATGTTTATGTGTATTCCTCTTACCAACTTCAGCAATAAAATAATACCCACTGAATTCTTGCCTACTTATTCTGTTACCCTTTTCAATCACAGTGATTGTCTATTATTATTTTGTCCTCCATACACAGGGTATGCATGATAAACTGGCAAAATTTGAGTATAATAAACAACATACCACAAAAGTGTTGTATTTTGAAATAAATTTATTCTTATATGTAAATACATAAACATAGTCATTATTTTTAAAATTGTTCAAAAAGTCTCCATTTGTTTCCATAACAGACTCGATTTGACTTGGGAATCTTGAGCATGCTTTAATTAACGTTTCTTTATCCATGCATATCATAATGTTTTCAGTCTTAGCTTTATTGGAATGAGGTTGTTTATTAACTTCTCTCTCACAAATGCTGCATACATAATAGTCTAAAGGATTTGAATCTGGTGAACTAGGTGGTCTGATTTCCTTTGACCAGAAACATTGACAATGAGAAATTCTTACACCTGTTTAGCATTATGTGCAGGTGCACCATCTTGCAGAATAAAAGGAAGTCCATTTGCCACTTACTTCATCCATAGTACAACCACTTCTCTCAAAACATCAAAGCAAATATCAGCAGTCACCTTCAAGCCTTGTGGGAAAAAATGCTGGGTCATGATATCTCCTTCATTGCTGACAACACCTAACTCCATCACTGTAGCAGGAAATTTCATTTTCTTGGCAATTGGTAATTCATTAAGATTTTCACAGAGCCACCTGTTGTTTCTTCCATTGACTATTTTGGTCCTGCTAAGGATTCTTTTCATTGGAGAAGAAAATCAGAGGGTTTTTTTCTTTGGGATTATTCCATTTTGTTAGTAGTTTCATTGCTTTTTTAAAGTGCCTTTCCTTTGTCTGCTGTGTCATAAACTGTCCTCTTCTAAGAACATACGATCTGTATCTGATATCTTCAGCAATAATCTTGTGACCCGTTGCACCTGACATCTGCAGTTCTTTTGCTATGGAGCGCATTGACTTTCCTGGATCTTCACTGATGATCTCCTGGATTGTGTACAATTTCTGGACTTGTGTGATCCTTGCATACCTTATGCATTTTCCTTGTTGGTGCGGAGACATCAGGACCAACATCATATACTTTCTTCATGTTGTCAACTGTATGTAAGGGGATGTCATTGAAGTCCTAGCAGTTTGCCCTGCACATAGTCCAGAAATTATGGTTGCTCCAGCATCGTATTCCTTTGACATGTCAGTTGCTCTCAGAATTTAATACTTTATATCTGAAACAATGATGTTAAATAATAACTTAAGAAACACCTGGCTGGTAGCATAGTGGTTAAGGTGCCGGCCTGCGAACCCAAAGGTCGCAGGTTCGATTCCCCGGCCAGGGCACATAACCAGTTTGCAAACCAGGTCTCCAGCCAGGTCTGTGGCTGGAGGCAGGTGAAAGACAACCATACATTGATGTCTCTCTCCCTCTCTGTCTCTCTCCCTTCCCCTCTTTCTAAAAATAATGAAATAAAATCTTAAAAAAAAAAAAAAAAAGAAACAAATATTTTCAAACTTAATAAGATGCGTATGAAATAGATGCAAAGTTATTGCCATTTTATTGGGCACACTCTATATATATATTAGCCTCTCTCAGTCTTATCTCTTGACTCTTTTTTTCCCATCCTGTATGATTTTGAAACCTTTATTGCATGGTTTTATTTTTCCTTTTTATGCAGTAGCAATTCTGCAGCCACTCTTAGTTTTTAGCTTCTTATATCATTGATCTATCTTCAAAATTCTTTCCTTAACAGTTTCTTTTAATCACATCTTCCTGTCTTACCATTTCACAGAATGCTCCCTCATCCAACCTTTTTATTAAATGTTCTTGATAGTGTGAAGTAGTTAGAATAATTCCTCCATTTTGTTGAGTAAATGCTCCATTGTGTTTTCTTCATCTCTCTCTTACTGCTTCTTTTCTTCATTTGTTCCTACAACATTTTAGTATTACCTCAAATAAAATAGTTGATTATTGGCTTGAAAACTTACATCTTCACTTGATTTAAAATTACTTTTTATCTGCCTATATTCTCTGGAACTTGTGACATGAATTAGAAGGTTTTGTTTTTTTTTTTTAATTTGTTGTTTTATTACATCCATCCCATTTTTCCTTCCTTCTGCCCCCTTCCCCACCTACTCACTCCCCTCAAAGTTAATCCCACTTGTTGTCCATGTCCATGGTTCCTTCATATTAGTTCCTTGACTAAACTGCTCCCCTTCTTTGCCTCCTCCTCTCTCCTCCTACCTCCCCCCTACCCTCTGCCCACTAGCAATCTACTTATTGTATTCATGTATCTGGTTCTGTTTTGCTTGTTTGTTTTGTTCATTAGTGTCCTGTAATGGGTGAGATCATATGGTATTTGTCTTTTACTGACTGGCTTTTTTCACTAAGCATAATACTTTCTAGTTCCATCCATGTTGTTACAAAGGGTACAAGTTCCTTCTTTCTTTCTGCTGTACAGCATTCCATTGTGTAAATGTACCAAGGTTTTTGATCCAATCATCCACTGATGGGCACTTAGGCTGTTTCCAGCACTTGGCTATTGTAAATAGCACTGCTATGAACATAGGGGTACAATGGTTCTTCTAAATTGGTGTTTCAGGGTTCTTCAGGTATAGCCCTAGTAGTGGAATTGCTGGATCAAAAGGCAGTTCCATTTTTAGTATTTTAAGGAAACTCCATACTGTTTTCCATAGTGGCTGCATCAGCCTGCATTCCCACCAGCAGTGCACCAGCGTTCCCTTTTACCCAACCCACATCCTCGCCAGCACTTGTTTTTTGTTGATTTGTTGATGATTTACCATTCTGATAGATGTGAGGTGGTATCTTACTGAATTGGCAGCTTTTGTACTTTTAACATAAATGAGACTTAAAAATCTGTAAAATGTATATTGTTGCTCATAAAGGGCTTTAAAAAAACACATTCCTAATTTGGTATTTTTCAGACAATTTCTTAAGGATCTTTAGAATCTTTTCAAAGACATTTGTGTATACTATTTAAGAATATGGCGTTCTGGAAATTCATAATATTTATTAAAGTTACAAAGCCATCACAGCATCTGCATCAGACTACTGAGCATATTTATTAAACGGTATGAATTATTCCAGAAGTGAATTTACACAAAAATACATTCAAAGGAGTCCACTATTCGTTAGTACAAATCACTAGGTAAGATGAAGCTGCATATGAAACAACCAGAGCTGCAGCTGAGGAGAGGAAGACTTCTTGGAGAGAATCTGATTTGCTACTGTTAAGTACAATTCCCAACAAAATTTTCTGCAGGTTCTATTTCCAACTGAGATGCTATGCAGAATTTTCTTCAAACTTTGTCTTTACAGAACTGAATAGGTACAACTTGACAGATATGTTTCTTTTTAGAAATAATCAGTGGATCAGAGAACTATCACTTCTATTAAGCTGGCTGTCAAAGAAGCAGACACATCCTGACAAAGCAGTGATGTCCCAAATTTGGCGAAATGCCAGTGCTACACACTACTTTAAAAGTATTAATAGAAGTATTACGAAGTGTCCTTTTGTTTGATGGGATAAAAATGGAACAAAAAGAATCTGCTATCTGCTGCTAATTTAAATAGAAAAGGAAAAAATAGTTTGAGGAATGAAAGAAACGGTTAAGACAGATGTTAGATTACAGAAAATGTGGATAAATATAGGCCATTACAATCCCCAGGAGCCTATAAAATGAGAGATGAGAAGAACAGGTATTTAAGACAAAGACAGCAATGTTTTTACAATAAAACCAAAATATACAATGGCTAAACAAGCAAACATCATCAATCATTTTTCTCTGGCAGACAGTCCAATTCAACAAGGGCATACTGGTTCAGTAAAAAATGGAAAGTGTAAGCACTAAAAAAGTGCTTAGTAGAAAATAAAGTTAGGAGGACATATCAAGATTTTGTAGTAAAGTAATACCTTTCAAAATTGATGGACTACTGCTTTTCCTTATTATAAGCCATAAATATTACAGAAAGCTAAATTAGCAATCCTTCATTAAATATACTGGTATATGATTTAAGAATTCAAGGGTAACCTTTGCAGTACAGCATAACTGTCAACTGCTTAAAATATATACAATAATCTAATCTGTGAGAGAAAAACAACTTGAGTTCCTTAGCATAGCAAAACAGGCCGTAATCTGGACCCTGCCAAACTTTCCAATCCCATCTCTCACCAAATATACCAATTAGAAATGCTGTCACAAATTATTTGTTGTTACCATAATCCACTGATTCTATATTTCGGTACCTTGTGTACCTATTACATCTTTTTAAAAGAAGATACCTCTTGTATTTCACATAACTCCTAATTGCTCCTATAGACTCTACTATCATCTCCTCTGAGAAGCTACCCACCACTGCACTCATTGTAACTTTTCTGAATCAGGCATTACACTTCTGTGCTCTTCTGTATTTACCCTCACAGTGCACTGTATGCAGACCCATGACAGGCATAGGTTTATAATCTGAACAACTGTTTGCAAGCAACATTCCCTCCTCCACCCAAATGTGGGACACTCAGATATTTGTGAACTGGTATGCAAGAGGAAGTCTGCTATGGAGAGTCCCAGCTGAACACCCACATGTCATTAGTTAACAAAACATTTCTTTTACCTTGTTGCATCAGTGTTTCTCATTGTAACTCACAGTAGTATCTACTGTTTTTGTCACCACCTAGTACTCTTACACATGTAATCATAATGCAAAAAATACCCTGTATGAGATGCACTTTATTATTTTCATCCTCCCTGTTTCTTTCCTGAAGTTGCCTGTAAATTCATAAATAATGGGCCATGACCACACCCCCTAAAAATAGGCATAGTATTTTAGCCACTCATAAAAATTTGTTTTATAAAACATGGTCCTTGAGAGAAATGTAACTATATTTTAAGGTTGGAGATGGAAGTGAAGAAGCATTAATATTTAAGAATCATTAAGGATCTGGTTGGGTCAGTTAAGTCTTTCCCTTATATCTAAGCTGTACCTTATTTGGTTAAACATGGTGTGGTAGTATTCAGGAATTCAAGATTGCTAAGGGCTAATACTGCTTGGTAATTATTTGTTTGGCTATGATTTGTTTACTTCACAGTGTCTGGCTCAAGTGAAGTGTTCAGTAAGTAAACATCCACCATAGAGATTAAAAAAAGACTTATTTGAAGAATGGTAAGGGAGAGGAAAATAACAGTAATAAGGAGAAATCGTTTTTCACCCAGCTTATTGAAAAAAATAATACCTAACGCAGGTATAAAAAGGGACAGACTTGAACATCAATGATGGAATGTGAGTTGCTACAGCCTTTTTGGAAAGCTAGGTAGGAATATCTATTAAAATGTAAGATGTACACATCCTTTGCAGCAATAACCTCAAAACTGAAACTCTCCCACAGAAATAAAAGGGAAAGTACCCTACAAATGGTACAACAGGATGTTTACTGAGCACTTCATTAGTGGGAAGAAAATGGCAACAGCAACAAGGCAAATGCCCATTGATTGTTAAATTAACTTGGATACACTCACATCACAGAACATTAGACAGTAATTAGATACATAATAGATGACTTGAAAGGATTTCTATTATAATGTAAGTTAGAGAAACAAAAAATACAACAGGATTCATTATTTTAAAAGTATGCATTTACTTTTGAGGTTGTATATGACCAAAAGATGATAACGACACAGAGGATAATACATAGGTTCAGGAGTTCCAGGAAAGGAAAGGCAGTAAATCCCCACACAGGCACACAGTAAGTGTCAACAAATAAAAGTATCCTAATATTCTGTATGCTATAGTCTCTTTTAGAGACAACTGTGTGTATGGAGGAAAGACATACTCAAAAGTGATATAAGAAAAAATAACTTCTAGAATACTTCCCAATAAGAAATAATAAAAACAAAAGTTTGACAGATAAATGAAAGGGTAAGTTGGTTGATTTAGGTTAAAATATTTAAAAATGGAAAAATGACAGTGTTTTTTTTTTTTTTAACACAGTTCTTGGATCATAGTATTTGACTTTACAATATTGAGTACTGTTTATCGCTTTCCCTCCTTGAAACATTTTCCTGGTTTCCAAGACACCACACTGTCTGTCCTTCTCTTCTGCTCATTCTCAGTCTCTTGGGGGCTCTTCTTCCTTGGCTGTTTGTTTTGCAGAGCCCTGTCCCTCTGCTTATTTTTCATTCAGTACACCTTTCCTGGGTGATCTAATTTATTTCCAAGTCCTTGATCACCACCTACAAGGTAACATAGGACTTGTAAATCAGTTACCTTCTTTAACTACAGACTTCCCTAGCTCTAGGCCTATTAGAAATCTCCACCTGGACATCCCACAGATGCCTGAAAAACAATTATATCCAAAACTAAACTCGTTTTCGTTTTCTTCTCTCTCATATCTGTATCACCTTTTGAGATGTCATGTCAGCGAAGGGCATTATCCCACCATTTGGGAAGGCAGCTTCCCACTGCCTTCAGGATTAAACGCCAAAGTTCTGGTCCCCAACTCTCCACAAAGTTTTGAGAAAATTAAGAGAACAGAAGCTGCACAGATGCAAGACACTTCAAAAAGTCTATCCTCGGCACTGTGTGCCTTTCTCCGCTAAGTCTCCAGGGCACTGCAAAAGTCCAGGTCTCATCCCCAGGGGCGCGGCCCGGCTTCCCCCGGATAGCGGCGAGGGGAGAAGGCCTCAACCCAACACACCTGCGCAGGGCCTCCGGGCAGCCAGTCCAGAAAGGGGTCACTTTAGTCCTGGCTGCACCCTGTCAACCCCTGAAACAACCTCCAGAGTGGCCGCTCAAAACTAATATCCACTTCGACCCTTTCAACCTCAGTACTTGACTAAGCACCTGAAACCCTTTTAAGTGGGGTCCCTACGTGGGGACAGGCGAGACCGCATGCAGTGGAGAGTAGCGGCGCCTGCTCCATAGCCTCCTGCTACAGGGACCAGCTCTTCCACTTCTCTCAGACCTTACCTGGGATCCGAGAACTGCTTGCAACTCTGCAGACGCGACTTTCCAGAGGACTTGTCTCCCACACAAGTTAGCCCTGCCCGCGACGGAGAGCCGATAGGGAAGTGCGGCGCAGCACGACACCCAGAGTGCAGCCATCTTGGCTGTGTCAAACCCAGGCTGAGGGCGGAGAGGCGCGGGGGGGGGGGGGGGGGGGGGGGGGGGGGGGGGGGGGGGGGGGGGGGGGGGGGGGGGGGGGGCTGGGCACTGCGCAGTCGCAGATGGGCTGGGTTCCCACGGTCAGGAAACGCTGAAGAGGGGTATGAAGCAGGAA
This sequence comes from Noctilio leporinus, assembly GCA_004026585.1. Classification (NCBI taxonomy): domain Eukaryota; kingdom Metazoa; phylum Chordata; class Mammalia; order Chiroptera; family Noctilionidae; genus Noctilio; species Noctilio leporinus. The sequence goes on from PVIW01010653.1 coordinate 13,740, forward strand.
GCGTGTCCTGCGGCCTGAGGCGGTGACTGACAGGGTGCAGGAGCTGGAGGGTTGTGTCCGACTCCACCCCCTGGCCCGCCTTGACAGCCTACTGGAGAGGTAATGGGTCATTCGTTCACTTCCTGCGCGTCTTGAATTAAGTCGCTCTGCAGTTCCCCTGGTGACTGGCTTCCTGGAGACTTTGCAACCAACCTTTCCTTCCCTTGGCTACTGCTGCACCTTCTTCACCTGGCTCTCCTTGCATCTGGGATCTGCTCAGCCCGCCCACACCTGCCTCTCCATTCAATCTGCCCCTTGCTGGAACACTCCTCTCTCTCCTCATTCAAGGCTTCCTGTCTGCCTTCCTATCATGGTGTTCCCTTCTGTTTACCTTGCCACATTTTTTAGGGTCCAGGGTCTTCACCGACTTCCAGCTACAGCCATACCACTAAGTTCCAAGGCATTCACTCCTTCTTTGTTGTTTAAGATTTTAGTACTGCCCTGGCTGGTGGGTCAATGGACTGCCGTGGGCCTGAGAACCCAAAGGTTGCTGGTTTGGTTCCCCAGGCAGGACACATAACCAGGTTGCAAGCCAGGTCTCCAGCCAGGTCCCTAGCTGGAGGCAGGTGAAAGGCAACCACACATTACATGTTTCTCTCCCTTTCTTCCTCTCTCCCTGCCCTACTTTCTAAAAATAATGAATAAAATCTTAAAAAAAAAAATAAAAAAAAAAAAAAGAAAGAAAGAAAGAAAAAAGATTTTAGTTCTGGCTGGTGTGGCTCAGTGGTTTGGCACCAGCCTGAGAACCTGGGGGTGATTGGATTTCTAGTCAGGGCACATAACCAGTTTACAAGCCAGGTCTCTAACTGGAGGCAGGTGAAAGGCAACTGTACATTGATGTTTCTCTTTCTTCCTCCCTTCCTGCTGTTCTCTCTGAAAATAATGAGAAAATAATCTTTAAAAGAATTTATTTATTTTAGAGAGGGAGAAAGGGAGTGAGAAACAGAGGGAGAGAAACAAACATCCATGTGAGAAACATTGATAGATCCGGTGGCCTCTCACATGTGCCAGACTCAGAACCTGACCTGCAACCCAGACACTTGCCCTGAGAGTGGAACCTGCTATCTTTTGCTTTACAGGGGGGTCACCCAACCAACTGAGCCACACTTGTAAGGGCTCTTAGTTATTTTATAGCTGAATAATGCTAACAGGCTAAACCAAAAACCTGTGAGAACAAAACACTGTCTTAACTCATCTTTGTACATCACTTCCAATAGTGTTAGTACTATGCCTTACCTGAAACTAAATAAATACGCCTTAAATAGAGATGAGCATGCTTTGCCTCCTGAGACTTGTGTCCTCCTGACAATAACTCCCAGGTTGCTTTACATGTAATACATGTTAAATGATGTGGTAAACAGCTCTGAAAGGATTCCGAACATTTAGATTTGAAGGATTAGTAAAATTAGAACACAAAGCATACTCACACAGAATATTTGAGTTTATACAAGGTTGTCAAACAAATAAATGTCATGTATTACCACCATCATTTCTTAAAATGCAGACAATTTTAACATTAAAAAAGCAGAGCTAACATAATCTCAGAGTAAAGAGCAGTGCTTTAAATGAATACATTTGGTTGTACAAAAAACTCATTCTTTTGTTTTCTGTTATTACCTTTTAGGCTAGTGAAACTTTCATCAGAAAATGGCAGAAGCACGTGAGCTAGCATTTGGGAACCAAATTTTATAGGTTATTAAAATAGATGGCTTTAAAAAACAGCTCCTATGTAAAAGGAAAATAACTTAATTGTAGAAATTTAACCAAATAGAAAACAATCAAATAAGTATGTAGAAGCAGAATTTATACCATTATTTTTTTCAATTGGCAACTGAGATTTAAATGATAAGTCAACAGGAACAAAAAGTGTTTCCCCAGTCCGAGTAACAGGTTTCTCATGTGTGAGATGGATGGGTAGCTGAGACCTGGCCATGACTCAGGAAACTGAGCATATTTGCTCTGAGAAAGTCAGTGGTTGCAACTTCTGGCTCAGCAGGAGAATTGAACAGTTTAGCAAGTGAACTTCAGACTTAGCTTCCTTCCTCCTTTACTTGCCCAACAGAGGTAGGAATACTGCATAAACTCTCCAGAAGCTCCGTTTATCCAGGAATTCAAGAATCTCAATTCTGCTATACAATTGCATCATATTTGTGGCTGATGTTTTTTTCCACCCATTCAACAAGAGTCTTTTTTTTTTTTTCCCCCTGAGATTTATACCTCTGCTAGGTCGCACTATCATCTCTGCTGGTTTTCAGTCATGATTTGCCCAAACTGGTCATTCATATTCATCTGTTTGTTGTTATAAAAGTGGCAACCCCAAAACTGTTGGCTGCCCACTCGATTAGGTTTGCAGACTATTCTGGAGTAGTGTAAACCAGCACACAATAAAAGTTATCAGGAGTGTCACAATTGTGTGTTCATGTTACTTTTCTTTAGTTTCTCTTCCAGTTAAGATAAATCTTGAAGATCTGCTTCAATTATAGCATATCTCTTTAAATCTGTGTGTCCATTGATTTGAAGTGTGTCCTCTGACTGTAATTCTAAAATGGTTTTGATAGGAGAGGCTTAAATTTGATTCAGTGCAGCTTTCTCGTGACTATCATTGGAAAGTCAACTTCAAAATATTTACTTGGGAAAAGAACTTGATTCTTTAATATTCAGAAGATGATATTCATCCCAGCCCCAAGGTTTAAAATTTGACAGTGACATTCTGTCTTCTGCAGAAATGCCTTTGTAAGCTGACCAGTGCCATGGACTTGAGCAAAATATTTGGTAATTTCAGGGGTCTTTCTCTTTAGTCAGAAAGTCTCACAAGATGCTGGATGTAAGGGTCATTCCAATAGCCAATGCTTATTGCAGATATTTTGCTTATAGAAACATATTGTGGCTATGGGTGTGTAGATTCTGTGTGTCTATCTGGGACATAGAAGTGGGGTTGGCAGCCGCTGGGGGAAGGCTAAACCATTTTTAAAATAAGTATGTTGGAACATATAAGAACTATGTAAGTACTGAAATTAGATTAGGAATTGTAGAGGTTTTATTTTTTTCCCCCTCTAAAATTCATCTTACAGTTTTTTATTGAATTACAGAAGAGAAAATTGTGATACATTTCCCACTTCTAGGGGCAACACCTGGACTGCTGCATTAAATTTTCTGTAAAACTTGAGTTTGGGAACAAATGCACCATTATAGGTTGACATTGGGTACATACTTTGTAGACGTAAGGAATGATTAGAATCAGGAATGTGCTGATAAACATTTAAATATGAAAGATCTGTAATTTTTACCAAACATATGGCTTAGATTCATTTAATTTTTCTCACATACTGAGCACCTATTATGGCATATGCATCAAGCATCGTAGGTACCATAATCATCAAATCCCAAAAGTCCAATATGGTGGAGTCACATTTAATGTGGAGGGTTTGGTTCTAAGTCAGAATGTGAGGTAAACATAAGGAGAGTCAATATGTTGGGTTAATGATGAATGTTGCAAAGATGTGAGGTAGCAGGAACTGTTAGATGCTGCTAGTGGGAATGGATATTGGCCCAGCCTTCTTGAAATCAACTTATTAATCAATGACCTGAAGTTAACAGGAACACACCCTATAATCCATCAATTACATTCCTGGGTATATACCATGTAGAAGTTTTTGCACAGTGTACCTGGAGACAACAAATATCTATCTATTGATAAGAGGATGGATGGATAAGAGAAATGACATTTAATGAACCACAACTACTCATAAGAATATAGATGAGTTTCACCAAGAGGAGAGAAAAGGGTCATATATACACACATAGCATTTTTCCATTTACATAATGTTCAAAACCCAGCAAAACTAAACAATATGTTGTTTAAGAGTATATTTACATGGAGTGAAACAATAAAGAAAAGCAAGATAATGACAACCTAAAAAACCCGAAACTTCAGGAGAGTAAATATCCAGGGAGGAGGATATTTATACCTAGGAGCAAGGTACTCAGGAGCAGCATCAATGCCCCTGCCAGTGCTCCTTATCTTAGGATAACCAGTGAACACACAGATGCTCATTTTATTGTTATTATTAAGTTTCTAAACATATGTCATAGATACACATAACAGGAAGAGTTGGTTTTCATCTTCTATCCCACCCTGACTCCCATGGAAAGATATGGCAAGCTATGGCAGTAGTTTGTTATTTCCTTCTCCTGTGTTTTTCCATGTCTCATTTTTTCCTCTGTTCTTTATTATCTTTTAATCATCCCCTACTCTCTGTCTTTTCTATCAGTTTGATAGCTTAAACATTGAATAATGTAGTCCTCATAAATAACACACACACACACACACACACACACACACACACACACCTTTAAAGGATTCTGAGAGACATATCTGTATCTGCAGAGCTTTGTGAATAATATGAAAAACCTTGGCCTAGGAAAACAAAGAGGTTTAATGGAATTCACAGATAACTGAGAGCTTCAAAGAACTTTTTAATCAAAGATGACCCAGCACTGTGTCATTCATGTAAAATGCACTAGATGAGGATGAAAAAAAAAAAAGTGTTCTTATCTGTCCCTTGCCATAAACTCACTCTTTGACACTTGATGGTTCCTTTAGTTGATAGAAAACTTACATCTCTTATCAATGTAATGGGTTCCAGGGATGGGGGTTAGACCAGAGATTTTCAAAAGTATGGTTCCCACAACACAGGGCATCAGCATTACCTGACTGAATTGTGGGTTGAATTATTTTCCCCAAATATGTTAAAATCCTCCTAGTACTTCATAATGTGACCTTATTTGTAGTAAGGTCTTTACAGAAGCCATCAGGTTAAAATGAGGTCGTTAGGGTTCATCCTAATTCAATATGACAATAGTACTTGTAAAAAAAGAAAATTGGGATACTGACACAGACATGTACAGAGGGAAACACTGTAAAGACACAGAAAGATGATGGGCATCTGTAAGTTATGGACCACCTGAAGCAAGGAATGAGAGCTAGAACAAATTCTTTCTCACAGACCAGAGGAGAAACCAACTCTATTAAGTTGATCTTGAACTTCCAGCCTTTAGAACTGTGAAACAATACATTTTTGTTATTCAGGCCCTCTAGTTTATGGGATTTTTCTTTCAGCACTGCTAGGAATACACCCAGTGTTTTGTAAAATGTACAAAATTATTTGATACTCCTTCCTTCAAGTGGTAGAGACTCTCTTCTTGATTGTGAGCTGGATTTAATGGCCTGCCTCTGAAAAGTAAAGTGGAAGTCACAGTGTACACCTTTGGGCACTAGTCATAAAAGGTACTGTGGCTTCCTATTTGCCCTCTTTGGAAGTACCCACTCTGGGGGTACTCAGATGTTACGTCATGGGACAGCCCTATACTGAAGCCTGCTGAGTGAGAATCGAAAACCTCTTGCTAACAGCCCTGGAAGTGGACCTCCAGAAAGTCTTCATGTGACTACAGCCTCCATCAATATCTATCTTGATTGCCACCTCATGAGAGATTCTAAGCCAGAACTGCTTATCTCAGACTCCCAAGCCCCTAAAACGTGGGGGAATTATACTGCAATAGACAAATACTACACTTGGAAATTTGTTAGAATGCAAATTCTTGGGTTCCAATCAGACCTATTATATCTGCAGTTGTGAGGTCTAGCATAAGATCCCTTAAATAATTCAGAATTCTCATTTTGTTTGACTTTATTTTTTTTAGTTTACAATTGGTTATTTAGTAGTAGGTCAGATTGCATTACATTTAATCCAGTGGCAATGCCCTTTTTCATCCTGATAAAATGGCAGAGTCCTGCATATCTTTTGTGTGTGGGTATGTGGTTAAAATATCAGCCAGGTCTGTAGCTGGGGGCAGGTGAAAGGCAACCATACATTGATGTTTCTCTCCCTTCCTTCCCCCCTCCTTGCCCTTCTCTCTAAAAATAATTAATAAAAGCTTTAAAAACAAATTTCCTCCTTAAAAAAAATAACATGAAATTTACTATTTTAACTTTTTTATAAGTGTACAGTTTATGGCCTTAAGAACATTCACAGTGTTGCACAACCATCACCATCTTCCATCTCTAGAACTTGTTCATCTCCCCAAATGGAAACTGAACACAGTAAACAATAAGTACCCCCTCCCCCAGCCCCTAGTAACCACCATTCTACTCCTGTCTCTTTGAATTTCACTATTATAGGAACTCCATATAAGTGGAATCATCAGTATTTGTCCTTTTTGTGTCTAGCTGATATTTACTTAGCATAATGTTCACAAGTTCATCCACATTGCCACATGTATTAGAATTTCATTCCTTTTTTTAAGCTAAGTAATTATTTCATTGTTGCCAAATCCATTCATCTGTAGATACATGAGTTGTATCCACCTTTGGGCTATTGTGAATAATGTTGCTATAGATGTGGGTGTACAAGTATCTGTTCAAGTTTCTGAATGCAATTCTCTTGTCTCTATACCTAGAAGTGGCATTAAAGATTTTTATTTTTTAAGCATATAAATGTTAATTATGGGGGGGATTTACCCAGGCCAGTCAGCTATAATACTGGCTTTGACCACTGACCACCAACTTCTAGAGAAGTTGTGCAGGAGCAAGGTGGCGGTCTGATGTCATCTGTAGCTGTCCAATTGATGTGCTGACCCTGAGGCTTCCCAGGTGGTGCAGGCCAAGGTCAGCCCCAACCTGTGTTTTGCTCAGGCACCCTGCCTGGGCTATAAAGCAATCTGAGATGGCAACTACTTGTGCTGGCTTTGGTGATTCCCAGGTGAAGCCAAGCAGTGAATCTAAGATGGCTGCTGCTAGTTCTGGGACTGAGCTCACTGAGAGCAGCTGTTGTTTATTTGATAGGATTTAGAAAGTTGTGAAGACCAGCCATTCATATAGAAAAGCAGTTTGGGTGGACCAGTGGATTAGGTGCTGCAGAGTCTCTGGGGATCTCCAAGTTGGGCCAGTGTTAACCAGGCTGATAGAGTATCAGATATGGCACCAACTTGCTGGCTCTGTTGGGAGAGGGTTTAGAAAAAAGACAATGACCTTTGCTGGCCTTGATGCCAGACACTTCAGTTCCTCCCTGTATGTCACTGGTGCCTTTCAAGCTACTACCCAGTACTGAAGCTCAGAGGGAGTGAGTCAGAGCAGGTGAGTCTATGTGTGTGGGTTCTTTATGTGGACCTGCTTGGGGCTCCAGCAGTTTCTTCCCCAGCTCAATCCCTGCTGGTTTTTGCAGCCAGAGTTGTGGGGACTTAACTTCCTGGCACTGGAACCCTGGGCTGGAGGGCCTGGTGTGGGGCTGGTACTCCTTGCTCCTGAGATATCCCTCCTGAATTTTTACCTACCATACATGGATAAGAGACCAGCCCGTTCCACATTTGCACCCCTCCTACCTGTCATGATGGATATGGTTTCTTTAATTTTATAGTCATCAGTCTTCCATTCAACTTGATTTCTCACAGTTCTGGCTGATGGTTGTTCCCTATTTTAGTTGCAATTTTGATGTGATTTTTCAAAGAGGCAAGCCACACCACTATCTAAACCGGATCCAAAAACCAATAATTGAATTCTTTTTTTTTTTTAAAGATTTAAAAAATTTTATTATTTCTAGAGATAGGGGAAGGGAGGGAGGCAGAGGGGGAGAGAAACATCAATGTATGGTTGCCCTTCATCTGCCTCCAGCTACAGACCTATCTGGAAACCTGGCTTGCAATCTGGTTATGTGCCCTGGCTGGGAATTAAACCGGCGACCTTTAGGTTGGCAGGCTGGCACCTATCCACTGAGCCACCAGTCAGGGCCAATAATCGAATTCTTAAACTGACATAAAGAAACACACTGCTCTGATCAGATAAAAAGTTATAAAGAATATGAATATTTGACAAGTGTTTTCCCTGAGGTAAGCAACCTATACTTCAAGAGTATTAGAGCCCTGGACAGGTGGCTCAACTGATTGGAGCATTCATTGTTCTATGCACCAAAATGTTGTGGGCTCTATCCTTGGTTAGGGCACATACCTAGGTTGTGGGTTCAATCCCTGGTCAAGGCATGTATGTGAGGCAACCGGTTGATTCTTCTCTCTCTCTAAAAGTTAATAAATATATTTTCAGGTGAGGATTTTTAAAAATAGTGCTGGATATATAAATAAAATGAGAAGAAATCATGGATTTTGCATAAATGTTTATAAATTTCAAAGATCATTAAAAATGTAACTTTTATAGCTTCATTTGAAAACCAGTATTCCTATTTCAGAAATCTGTATTTCCTAGGCTAAAATGTTCCTTTGAGTCTAAAGTTAAAATAACCCCATGCAGGTGTTACAATCTAATCACAGCAAACTTTATTCATAAACAGATAAGATAGCTTAATCAGACACTAGACTATACTATACTTGTTGAAATTGGACACAATTTCAAATTTTAGAGATGATACTTGATTTCAGAAAACACTTTGAAAATGGGCCAGAAAATTTTCTTTGGCAAAAATAGGAACAGTAGTATGCAAATGCTTAAAAGTCATTTAAGGATATTTAAGAATAATTCTTAATCGTCTGACTTGATAAATTGAGATAAAAAATTATACTTTGTAGCCATTATGAAATTAGGTAGGTTAATTGCTTTCAAAACAAGTTTAGAAGTAGTTGTGCATAGTGGTAAAGAAATGAGCTAGATTTTAAAAATATGTATTTTATTTATTTATTCTTAGACAGAGGGGAAGTGGGAAAGAAAGAGAAGGAGAAACATCAATGTGTGAGAGTTGCCTCTCATATGCCTCCAACAGTGGCCCACAACATTGGCCCACAACCCAGGCATGTGACCAACTGGCGACCTTTCAGTTCTCAGGCCAGTGCTCAATCCATTGAACCACACCAGCCAGGGCAGCATCTTTATTTTGATTTGCAGTTTTATAAAACATTAGGAAATTTTGATCCATTTGGGAGGAAGTACTTTTCTTCTTCTCAACTCCCAAATCACTTAATAATTCTTTTTATGACTATATCACAGTCTTTTAGAATACTTGTATAAAAATCTTTTCCCCCCTATACCATTATAAGCTGCTGAAAGACAGGTACCAACATTATACTTAGATGTCTTATCACAGAACCTTGCAAAATATATATCAATAAATATTAGGTGATTAAGGTAAAATAGTCTTTGTGTAGGTTAAGTTATTTAATTACTAATATATCTAAATTCCACTTACCAGATGTACAGCAAAGTCAGCTGAGACTTTGGGAAGGTTTATCCTTGTCTCCAGGCCATGAAAGATCCAGTTCCCTGGTTGGCCTTTCTGGAAGGATCTCTTGGGTTCTAAAGCTCAAGCATTCCTAACCATCTTTGAATAGGCAAAATCTGAATAGTTTGGGCATCCGCTTTTGTATCAGAAATCATTTGTCAAATGTACATGTGTAGCTCAGAGTGGACACCACAGAAATCTGTGGCTAACATAAATGTGGGAACAGCCAGAAGTAGGACACCAAGAATGCTGGGGATGTGATGAATGGAGGGTATAATCAACCTAAAGAGTGTAAAACTGGATACTCTGTGCTTGTGTTGCCTATTACTACCAGATCGAATAAATAGAGAAAAGGACTGAATCTTCATGGGTGCAGAGAAGATGGCAGGTTACACAACCTAAAAACTGTCTTAACATCACATCTCAAGCTGACCTTTTATTAATTAGAAAAGGATAGATAAGGGGTTTGGAAAAAGGTTAATCAGATAAGCATTGCAGGCCAGTCTGTAATTTTTACCATTTTGTTCCCTTCTGTAGATCTTTACTTCCACTCAGCATCCATCACAAGGAAGTCCTGTATTGAGCCCAAACCCATGCTTAGGGTGTGGGTGAAAGAAACAGCTATAATGTCAAAGATTGTTTTCAACACACTATTATTTCAAATAGGAGAACCACTCATAATCCAACTGCCCTACTGAAATAACTGCTTTTACTCTGTACATGTAATATTTTTTTAATGACAGGATCTATGCAAAGTAATTATAAACATAGCGAGGAAGACAGCTGCCCTAAGCACACTGCCCCTGAACTTGTGCATATTTAAACTCATTTTCAATGCACAGCAAATAGTGTAATCAATCCATCTTTATGTTCCATGTAAATTTGTTTTATTTTTGATAATGAAGCCTGGAGAAATAATTCTTGCAGCATTATAATAGTGCTGGCTGACAGCTCCCTAGGTACTGTCTCTTTCCCAGTAAACAACTGACAGCTCATATCAGGTAAAGAGCATATGTAGATGGATTGAGTCTATACCGGGGGAAGAAAAACAAAGCATATATTTATTACAATTCAATTAATAGGTAGAATATATGCAACTGGGAGAATAGATTTAGTTTGTAGTCTTGAGACAGATTCAGTTTTTCTGTCATGGAAGCTTGATATATAGCAGCTATGTACTAAATTACTTCTTATAAATATTTTCAAAATCCAGTGAAATTTACATTACTTTTTTTCATACCTCATGTATACTGTTATTTAGCTGGGAGAGGTCTAGATAATTAAAGACTTTTTCAGTTTCAGATTGAAATTCCATTGAAGTTATTTTTGTGAGCACCTACCTGTGTAGATTAAGTTAAAATTTTTGCTACATTAAAAACAAAAATTCTGACTTCCAGCCAATACGAAGGTGCAGGTAGACACATTGCATCTCCCTCACAACTAGAAGAAATTTACATCTACCTAAAAACTAAATAAAAACAATTCAGAAATTTCAGAAAATTGAACTCCATGGAAGTGAAACAAACAAAGAAGTAAATAAATAGCCAGAGAGAGAACCAAGATTGTGGAGGAGTAAGTAGACCTGCATCAGTCTCCTCCCAGGAACCATTTCGAATTACAACTTAACTGGGGAGAAATAATTCAGAATAACCAAGAGAACACTAGCTGAAGAGAAGCCTTATAACCATGGACAGAACAGAAGAGGCTGCTTCATCACAACATAACTGGTGGGGCTCCCATGAGTGGCAGCAGAAGAGATGGAGAAACATCTCAGCAGCTGGGGATCCCACCTGAGAAGGGTGGGTTCTAAACCCTCAGTTGGGCTTCCCAGCCTACAGCAACAAAGCTGAGAGTTAAAAACCACCCGACTGTGAAAAACAAGAAGCTGCCAAGTTTAAAGAGAGATGGAGTTCTTAAAGGGACCATGCAGGAAAATACAGTGGCATCAACTTTCACTGGTCCCCAGCAGAAGGAAGGAAGAGTGAACTACAGACACTTAAGGAGAGTTTGGGGCTGTGGATTAGAGGAGAGAAATGAGGGAGCAGGCTAAAAAGTGCTAGTGTTGACTCATCCCCCATACAGCAGGCAGACCACTCTTCTCCCAGTGGTGGCAGTCTGAGGGGAAGGGATAGCCATGCCCACAGGAATGAATCTGCCAAATGTAGTGGTTCCTAAACCAGATGCTATTCACAGATTTATTGACTTAACAGCCAAATTAATCTGTCCTACCCAATAGTACTTAAATCTGACCCCTGATTGCAGATTGATTGGATTAAAACTGAAGGGCACAGAAAAAAACTGTGGATCTCTGGTAGGCTCCAACGGGCTGACTAGGCCCAGACTGGGACACAAGCTGACATCACCAGAGGCAGATCCAGGAAGTAAAGAAAGTGCACAACTTCACCACAGATGCTCATACTACAGAGTCAGGAAGTCAGCGTAGCCAAATCTAAGAAGCAAAAACAAACAAGAAGAGTTACCTAAAAAGGGGAAACAAAGAAATAAACCCTCATCAACAGGAAAGGAGGAATTGCCAGAAAGACTGAAATGAAATAGGGGCAAGCACCCTATTAGACATGAAATTCAATATAATGATGATACAGAAGCTCAATGAACTCAGTGAATTCAAAGAAAACTATAACCAACTCTAGGGGAACTTCAAAGAACTCCAGGGAAGCTTTAAGGAACTTAACAGCATTAAAAAAGGACATAGAAACTATCAATAAGAGCCAGGAGGAAATGAAGAGAACACTTCCTGAATTGAAGAGCACAGTGGAAGGAATGAAAAGCATGCTAGAGAGAACAGAGGATCAAATCAGTGAACTGGAGGACAACATAGAAAAAACATCCTATATAATGCAACAAAACAAAACAAAACAAAACAAAAAAAGACTGAAAAAAGAATGGAGAAGTTTTAAGAGAGCTGCAGAACAACATGAAACAATAATATCCATATCATAGGAATACCAGAAGGAGAAGAAGAGAAGCAAGAGATAAAAAACCTGTTTGAAAAAGTAATGACAGAAAATTTCCCTAACTTGAGAAGAAAGAGAAAAAGTTATACAAGCTCACAAAGCACAGAGGGTCCCAATGAAGATTAACCCAAACAGGCCCACTCCAAGAAACATACTTAAAATGGCAAATTTCAAAGATAAGGAGAGAATCCTAAAAGCAGCAAGAGAGAAACAGCTAATAACATACAAGGGGCCTCCAATAAAGTTATCTGCTGATTTCTCAACAGACACACTATAAGCCAGAAGGGAATGGCAAGAAATATTCCAGGCAATGAAGAACAAAAGCTTGCAACCAAGACTACTCTACCCACCAAGGCTCTCACTCAAAATGGAAGGTGAAATAATGAGTTTCCCAGACAAAAGAAGGCTAAAAGAATACATCTCCACCAAACCAGGACTGCAAGAGATGCTAAAGGGTCTGCTTTAAAAAGATGAAAAAACAGAGGGGAGGGGGGGGGGGAGAGAGAAACACAAGTACAAAGGGAAAAATGACAATAAGTACCTATCAATAATTACCTCAAGTGTAAATGTATTAAATGCACCATTCAAAAGACATAAGGTAGCTGAATGGGTAAGAACCAACTGTAACTTATAAATGCTTTAAAATAATCTTGTTATAAGTAGATTTTACTAAATAACATATAGTTTCATATTTTTGTTGAATCTGCATTATTGCAGATTAAGTTTTCTTAGATTGGAATTATTTCCTGAGTTGAGAAAATCAAGTTACTTGCAATACCTCTTAGAAAAATCAAATGCATTTAAGGAAAAAAAGTTTAAAAATGTACATATATATTACATAGAATGCATGCTATCTTTCTTATTCACTGTTACAAAATGTATGCTTGTTTGTGGGTGTATAATATGTAGGCTTTATTAGCAATCTATGTTTTCAATATCAACCAACTACTAAACTATGATTCATGTACATAAGTAATATATATTCTCATATTAGTAATTAAAGTAGATGAGATTCCTTTCAAATAGATAGTAGAAATAGACATTTCTAGCAATGAGGACCCCCAAACTAGGGATGTTAGGGAAAATGCATAAATGCTATAGTAGAGTTTATTATTGAAGTGTGAACATAACTAATCTCTACCTCAACAGACTCTTAAATAGTTCAGTGGTTAGTTTAGGACCACATAGGAAGTCAACCACAAGCTTAAAAAATAGCTAGTACTATTCTACAAAATTATTTAAATCTTAGGGTTTTTGTTTTTGTTTTTCCTTTCACCTAAGCTTAGTAGATATCATAATTTCTACTCCATGGAGACCAGCTGAGCACTGCAAGTGCCATTATTTCTGAAGACTTCAACTAGTAAAACCTATGGAAAGGCGAAGCAGAGGGTATTGAAAGAAATAAGACCTCTGCATGGCAAAAAAATAATCAATCTACTATTTAAGATAGAAAATGCAAAATGAATAAGTTGTAGTTGAATTATATTATTGGAGGGTGTAGGATCTGATTCAGAAACCAAATTCATTTTTTACTATAGGTTTGGCACTGTCTCTAGAAAAGCTTTCACAAAAGTGAGTTCTGCAACATACCATTTCCATGATATATTTCACAAAAATAGCATTGCAGAGTAAAATAAGTTTAAAAGAAAAAGAAAAATGCTTAATTTATTATAAGATGTCTAAAATATTACTTAACATTTAATAATTATATAAACTATTGGCATATTTAAATTTTTTTGTGTTAACTCTTCAAAATTCAGTATGTATTTTATAGTATATTGCAATTTGAGCTAGGCATGTTTTAAGTGACTACTATGTTGAACACTGCAGAATTAAAGAATAAAGAAAACTAAATCTTTGAGAATGAAAATAAGATTGCTTTATTTTATTCTCCTTTTTTAGCTCAAGAGAATTCTGCCTATAACCAAGCAAATGTGGGTAGGATCTAGGAAGGATAATATGAGATTAGATTATTTTTAGGGACAAGAAGTGAAAGAAACTAGACCAAAATATTTCTTATAGAAATTTTTGAAGGCAATTAATTAAATCATGTTATTAGACACTGTCACAGGAGTAGAACTATTTAGCTATTTTTTCTAGAGTAATATATATAAAAATATGTATGTGTGTAAATGTATTTGTGCATGTGTTTGGTAATATTGCAATTGATATTACTTAAAAGTAGTTTTTTTACACGAATGAGTTAACATAAGTATTTTGAAATAATGAAAAGAAAACTTTGTATTAATATGATTTGAGAGGCTGACAGTTAGAAGGCAGTAGTTAAATAGTGAATTTCTAGATATTGAAGAGAAAAGAAGTACACATTGGCAGTTATAGAATGGACAAGGGGATGTTGAGAATAATAGAGGAAATGGACAAGCCAAAGAACTTATATGCATGACACATGTACATGAACTTAGTGGGGCATTGCCAGAGGGAATGGAGGGTACCAGGTGGAGGTAGGCAAAGGGTGAAAATTGGGACAACTGCAATAGCAAAATCAATAAAATATATATATTTAAAGAGATAGCCCCACAGGCAGGAGGGGTGGAGCTGGTGAGGGGGAGAGCAGCAGCAGCGGCACTGTAGCTGAGGCTGCAGCCAAAAGTGAAGTCATACATTTAACCTGGGAAGTGATTCCGTGGCCAGACTATGCAGCCTATGGTTCCTCTGGGAAAAATAGAATCGTATTGCTTCTGACTGTGAAAACCAGCAGGGGTTGGTGTGGAGGAAGAAACAGCTGGTCTTGACAGGCAAGTGGCATTGTTCCCTCTCAGACTCCTCCCCACATACAGCACCACAACATGGTAAAACAGATTGCCCTGCACTGATGAATTCATAAGGCTCCACCGCTTACAACCTAACAAGTGTGACAGAACTTTAAACATGCCAATATCCAAAGCATAAGGGGTGCTAGAATGAGAAGAGGAAGAGCAACAAATTGAAATTTATTTGAAAAGATAATGAAGGAAAACTTCCCTAATTTGATGAAGGAATTAGACATACAAGTCCAGGAAGCACAGAGAGCCCCCAACAAGTTGGACCCAAAAAGGACCACACTAAAACACATCATAATTAAAATGCCAAAAGTTAAAGGTAAAGAGAGAATCTTAAAAGCAGTAAGACAAAAGAAGACAGTTACCTACAAAGGAGTTCCCATCAGATTATCAGCTGATTTTTCAAAAGAAACTTTGCAGGCAAGAAGGGTCTATCAAGAAGTATTCAAAGTGATGAAAACCAAGGACCTACAAACAAGATTTCTCTATTCAGCAAAGCTGTCATTTAGAATAGAAGGGCAGATAAAGTGCTTCCCAGATAAGGTAAAACTAAAGGAGTTCATCACCAAACTATTATTATTTGAAATGTTAAAGGGACTTACTTAAGAAAAAGAAATTCAAAACTATGAACATTAAAATCTATTACTTTATTTATCCATCTTTTAATGTTTTCTTTTTAAAGACTATTATTTTCAGAGAGAGGAGAAGGGAGAGAGTCAGAGAGGAAGAGAGACATCAATGTATGGTTGTCCTTCACCTGTCTCCAGCCACGGACCTGGCTGGAGACCCAGCTTGCAACCTGGTTACGTGCCCTGGCTAGGAATCAAACCAGCTACCTTTGGGTTCACGGGCCAGGGCCTTATCCACTGTGTCACCAGCCAGGGCCAAAAAACTATGAACATTAAAATGACAACAAATTCACAACTATCAACAACAGATTCTGAACAATAAAAACAAAAACAAACTAAGCAGACAATCAGACTAGTAACAGAATCATAGGTATGGGCATCATTTGGAGGGTTGTCAACTAGGAGGGAAAGGGGAAGAAAAGGAGAAATGGTGCAGAGTTCAAGGAGCATAATTGGTAGGAACAAAATAGACAGAGGAAGATTAAGTATAGTATAGGAAAGAGTGAAGCCAAAGAACTTACATGCATGACCCATGAACATGAACTAAGCAGGGTATTGCTGGAGGAAGGGGGATACAAAGGGAAAAAAATTGGGACAATTTTCAATAAAATCTATTTTCAAAAGAATTCAACAATTTGTGCGATTTATAACTGGGAAAATAAAATTGGTAGTATGAGTTAACATACTTCCAGGTTTTTTTTTTTTTTTTAATCTAATTTATTATTTTTAGAGAGAGAGGGAAAGGGAGAGAGGCAGAGAGGGAGAGAAACATCAATGTATGGTTGCCTTTCACATGCCTCCAGCCACAGATCTGGCTGGAGACCTGGCTTGTAACTTGGTTATGTTCCCTAGCTGGGAATCGAACCAGCGACCTTTGGGTTTGCAGGCTGATGCCTTATCCGCTGTGCCACCAGCCAGGGCAGGAAGTAATTTTTAAATTGTTTTGTTCTCTGCTCTCTTCCTATCAGTTTTCTAAACAGTACTCAATACCTAAAAGCTGGACAATAAATGTTTATTGAAAGAAAGAAATTAGAAGGATGTTGAACAACCTAATCCATGGCTTTTGCAACAACCACTTAATAGGGATATTGCTTTAAAGAGGGCTTAAGTGTCTAGCATAAGCTTAGCTGAGATAAAGTTAAAGTCCTTTTCAAATCCTGTGAGGGCAGGATCCATGTCTGTATTATTCATATTCTATCTCCAGTTCAACTGTGACTGGCACAATCCTAGGTAATCAATAGGTGCTTGTTGGTTGAATTAACAATTACGTAAAATGTAAGTTGTCTTTTTCTTCCATCTTCACCTTTCTTCAGTGGTCAGGATTCATATACTGATTTTTGTACAATTTTTAATATTATATAGCTATTATAGTTGACAATTTCATCATTTGATTTTGCTTTCCTAAATTTAGAATGTGTACAAATGAGAATTTGTATGTTTATTTGCACATTCTCTCTATACTGACAGCTAAATTTATTTAGGTGCTTAGTTAACTCAGTGTAAAGCTGGTCATTACACTAACAGTGTAGTTGTCTAATGGGTTCATTCCTATTTTATTGCACAGCAAGTATCATTGAAGAGTTTTATCCCTGCAGAAGATGACTTCTTTCTAACCATAGAAAATAGCATGTTAGCTTTTGAAGCAAGGTAAATATAATATGATTAATCATGAAATAATGAATATCATATCAGTTTTCCAAACAGCATGGTCTTGATGTGGCTTTACTTATGTGATTTGGGATGAAGGATAATAAGGAGAACTGATAGTTGTTTTGCAAATGACTCCTCATATTTCCATATTCATAATAGGAGTTTTCTATCTATTTTTAGTCCTTATTTTTTAAAGATTTTATTTCATTATTTTAGAAAGAGGGGAAGGGAGAGAGACAGAGAGGGAGAGAGAGACATCAATGTATGGTTGTGTTTCACCTGCCTCCGGCCACAGACCTGACTGGAGACCTGGTTTGCAACCTGGTTATGTGCCCTGGCTGGGGAATCGAACCTGCGACCTTTGGGTTCGCAGGCCGGCGCCTTATCCATTGTGCTACCAGCCACGGCTAGTCCTTATTTTTTAAACTCTGATTTTTACTGTCCTTAAATAAAACATTGATATTTCATTTCCTGTACAGAATTTGTAGAAACCTCAGTTTTATTTTATATGCAGGCCCCACATCTGCCTGTTTCTATAAATGAATTATTGTAATGATTATTTAATTGAAGTACTCGAAGTTCAGCACCTTTAGGAATTAAAGTTAATTATTGCACATTATATGCAGCTCCATGATTTATTTTTACAAATTTGCACTACGTAAGACTTATTTTTCCCCCAAAACTAGGTTCATAACCATATTTAGAACAAAATGTATATCTTATCAACTATCAAGTTCTTGTCATTTTCTTCCATCGACATTATACTCTCCATATAAACCTTCTCTTTCTTACCTTTATATATATTTTTCCGAGTCCATGCCTTTCCCTGGGTATGCATGATAGCTTTCTAAATTCCTCCATACAGCCCTGGCTAGTGTGGCTCAGTGGACTGAGTGCTGGCACTATGAGCCAAAGGGTTACTGTTTCAATTCCCAGTCAGAGCATGCATCTGGGTAGTGGGCCAGGTCCCTAGTTGGGGGTGTGTGAGAGGCAACCACACATTAATGTTTCTCTCCCTCTTTCTCCCTCCCTACCCCTCTCTCTAAAAATAAATAAATAAAATATTTTAAGACTCTTAATTCCTCCACATTTGTAATTGCTTTTGAATGCCCTAGACCTTAAATTCCTGGCTTCCAAAAGAGAAAGAAAAGGAAACTGAGAGGGGAAGAAAAACAAAATAAATTTTGAAAAGACACGGGCCTTTAAACCCCCTGAAATACGTTTAAGCCTGAAGAGAGGCTTGTAACATTAGAGGGAATGCATCAGTGACTCTGTGTCACATTTTGTGCCTGGACCTTTGTGATCAGAAGTGGCAATCAGGGATATTTGGAACACAGATTTCTGATATTTGGAAGTAGGGTCCTTATTATCCACCTGGCCACCTTAAGTTTTGTGTAAGCTGCTCCTGAAACATGTGCATAGCTGCCTGTCGTGGGGCCAGGGATGGAAGATGGATAGTTGCTACTGTGAAATTGATGGAAATTATGTGCAATTTAAGTCTTTCCCTGCAAATTGCTAGTCTTCAATTGGTTCCATAGTTACAAAATTTTTATATTAAATTGATTCTGCCAGTGCAATTGTGTCTAGATGGAGAGATAGATTCCTATGCTTCCTATTCTGTCATCTTTCAAGAATCCCTTTTTAATAAAAGGGAACTTATTTCTTGAAATAATCCTCTTTTGTATTTAAAAACAATAAAAATTTTCCCTGTAGATTTTGGCAAATCTCTTCATAGCTTGTCTCTGCACCTGTTAAATCTTTTAAAATAAATGCTAAATAATATATTAATGGAAAAGGGGCTAATGTTTTGCCAAAAGCAAAACACATTAGTATATCAAAGAGCAAAATGTTTTATTTACAAGCAAAACCTATTTTATGAATAACAACTCCAAAGTTTTGGGAGTATCATCAATACTGGCTTTGTATTCTATGCCAAAGGTTGTAACATTGGACACGTGTTGAAAAACACTGATGTCTGGTCAGTCTCAAGTGCAGAAATCTTGAGTGAATGGTCAGTGGTATTGAATGAACTAGGCTTTGGGAATTCTTAACACTTCCCGGTGATTCTATTGAGCATGGGAATCTCTGCTCTATGACTTCTTTCTCTCATGTCAATGAACATGCTATCAAAAAACGACTGCTCAGACATTTTCAAACTTTTCTAGGGCAGAGATCATGATTTGGAGCATTTATCCTCACTTTATAATTCTAGACATATTGTCTAACATTCCTACATGTATTAGACACTTTTGGGGTTTGTCAAGATTCAGGTGGGTCACTTTTAATCTTATACACCCCTCCCCTGGTTTCTGTATGCTTTTGCTTTTGCTTTTGTAACCACTCTTGTGTCTTTCTTTGGAAGTCTACTTAAGGTCTGCTGAGGCCACTTTGGGCACAGTATAGAAAGTAGGAAATGCCTCCGAGTTCAGGCCTCCTCTAGAAAGCCCTTAGCCAATGGCTGACTGGTACAGCCAGTGAAAGCCCATTTCTCTTGCCTCCACTTGGGATAAACTGAGGCAAAACTAAATAATCTAGTACTCCTGCCAGATCAGGCTAGTTTTTAATTTTTCTCCAGTGAACTTTGCCTGAGATTATGCCCTTGCTTGCCTTTTCCCCTTCCCTCTTTTGCTTCCCCCTGTCCCCTTATTGGTTTCTCCTGTGAGCACTTCCAGATCAATCATTTGCACACCTATCTTTGTCTTGGGACCTACTTCTGGGGAGCCCAAACCAGTCCATGACTCCACGATGGACCCACTAAGTAAGTAACCCAAGAACTCGGTTAAGGAAGGAAAGAGAAAATAATAAAGAATGAACCTTTAATTGGACACAAATGAATGAATAAACTTATTCAGAAGTCAACAAAGAGGACTTTGCATTTTAAATCTTCACTTGAAAGTTAAAAGTTTTTTGTGATTAAAAAAAAAACTGCATGGGGATATCATGCCATAGCTACTGATGTTTTCATCTATTAGGGAACACCACCAGTATCAAATTATTTTCATATACTTGATTACCAGTATCAAATTTGCAGAGATGAGTACATGTACTCCACCAGCATGACTTAACCAGGCATACTTTTCCCAACTACACACACTAATTATGTTCTTTGGTTACTAGTGTGGACTCTTAGAAGATACTTACTAAGAAGGGCTCCTGTTGACTAACTGGGCTCAAATTAAAAAATAAAAATAAAGAGCTTAGCAGATATTTCTCCCTTCATCCAAATTGCACTTCAGGAAGAAGCCTACTCTGACCTACCTGCTTCTGCACTGAACTGCCTGCTTGCACTATGTTTCTGCCAGCTGAGCCACGCCTTATAAAAACATTTTGGAAGAGTGATGCTTTCCCCATCCAATCAGAGTTGCGCAGCTATAGCAGCAACATCTTCACTGACCAATCACACAGCTCTTTCTGACCAACCAGTACCTTTTGGACCAATCAAATTGCAAGGATTTGGAGTTCTTATTGGTATGAGGATGGGCCAATCAGGGACCAGGGGTGGGGATCTCCCTCTCCCTCTCCCTCTCCCCCTCCCCTCCCCTCCCCTCCCCTCCCCTCCCTTCCCTCTCCCCTCCCCCCCATCTTTATTCTGGATTCAGGAGTGTGGTTTCCCTTAAAGTACCTTTCCCATGTTTGAAACACTGAAGAACTGAAGATATCTAATGGAAGCAGAGAAGTGCTAGAGCAGAAAGGCAAACTGGCACAGAACCAAGCAGAGCAGAGCTGCAGGGCTAAAGAGGGACCTGGCCTCCAGGCTTCCTCACAGCTTCTCTGGATTAAAACTGAGTTGTTCCACAGCCCTGCTATATCAGCATTGAGCTGATTTATACTGAATAGTTTCCTTCTTCGCTGCACCCCAAGTTGGAGATTTCTGTTGATGCTGAATTGGCGCCAATGACCATTGTTTGATACTGTCATGAAACGTATTATTATAGGCTAATTGAAGGACATGGCGACATATAGTTAGAGCAGACAGAGATTTTCCTTCATTCTCACAAGGGAAATATTTGGGTTACTTTTATGTAGGTCGTGGTACTTCAAGAATCACTTGCAGATGGAAAGACATAGTGGGTTCAATCTAATTTCTGATACAGGAAGATCCAGAATGCACTATGAGTGTTGCACATTTCCACACTTAAGACTGCAACCTAAGTAAAGAAGCAAGTGCTAGATTAAGGTTAAAAGGGAACTTTTCTTAAGATGGTTAAAAGTGAGCCTTTTTTAAAGAAGTGGTCTCTTTAGTGCAGAAGTGAGACTAACAGTAGTGTGAAGGCAGTGTTTTTATGAACACATGAATTATAGACTAAGAGGCTTCATTTTCCTGAGCTGTCAGTATGATGCCATTCTCAACAATTAGATTTACTAAAGAATTTTATAGAAGGAAAAAAAAAAAAGAGAAATTAAGAAAAATGTCCAGATGTCATCTGTTAAACACATTTAATTGAGACAATAAACAAATAACATGAAGTACTAAAATTTTAATTAAAATATGATTTACAATGTTGCTACACACCACTAGAAGCATTCTTATTTATGGGAAATAAAATTACACTGCTTGTATCCTTAGGACACTTGAATGTCCTATTTGACTTTTTGGCCTTCCCTGCCAGTAGTGTGCTCTTATGATGTTTTCCTCTATGCCCATGAGCATGAAAATTTTCAACACTTTAAAACACAATGGTAATATCAAGCATTGCCTTTCATTGTTGTTTAGTCATCACTAAATAGATATATATTATGTTCTCTTGCCTTCTGCTCAGAAAAATCTACGTATTGCATTTCTGTCAATTCATTGATTAAAGAGCTTCCCCATCAGAATGTTGACAGCTGTTTCAGATGTTTATAAAATAACTTTGATAATAGCTGAAAATGGATTGGCTAAAGAAGATTTGGAACCATGTAATTAGCATTCATTGCATTTCCTTTGAAAAGCCTCTTCAACACAAAACTTGACCATCAAGGCAGTTGATAATTCTTGGTAAGTCTCAAAACAGGCCTTGCTAATACTTAATTCTACATTAGTTGATTTAAAATAGAACATGTTAATATAGTTACCATTGGATAAGTTATTAGTGTATACTATTTGAAACTAATATTACTTTAATTTTTATTCTTTAATCATTAAACAGCCATGTGAGAGTGGTGGGCCATCTCTTAATGATATAATGCACTGATAAATCCCTTGTACTTGATGAGATGTAATTCCCAAATATAAAGTTGAAATAAACCCAGTAACCTAATTAATTATCTTTATGGACATAAAGATGTTCTTTTACAAGAAACAAAATGTGTATGTATTGTAGTCACCATTGTGTTAAGAAGTGCATAAAAATCCTTAAGGTAAACATCAGAGTGTTAACAGTGGATGTTTAGTGTGGTATGACTCTGGGAACTTTTTCCTTCTTCCTGTATATTGTAAATGTATTATTTTAACATGTAACTCATATATTTGAAAAATATAACTTTATATTAAAAATGCTCTGAGTACTTAAAGGAAGCTATAAGTGTATCTTCAAAGTCAACCAGGGTCACTAATCTTATTCATCTTGAAACCTTCAATTTTAAAAGAACTTCCCAGGAATTAGATTTTTATGGATAGATGAATAGATACTACTATGTATACAACATAAACGTTGCAGTGCCAATGAAGGGATTTTCAATTTTTCCTTCATTTTATTTTCTAGATTTATTTCATTAAATTGACTATCTAATTAGTATTGAAAATATAATGAACATACTTGTTTTGTTCCTGAGGTTAGAATGCATTTAAATTTTCAGAATTGTTCATTATTGATTTCTGATAAACACTTTAAAATATTTAAGGAGATTTTAATTTTTTATTAAGCACTTTTAATAAATGGCCACAGATTTTAATGAAATATTTGGCATCAATTGAAAAAGTAAAATTACTACAAGAAATTTGGCTTTTATTTTTGGTTTATAAATGTAAATTTTTTAGTTTGCTAATACTGCTAAGTTAAAACAGAGTCATCAAAGTGGGGTCTAGCCCTATATACCTGCTGTCCATACAAAAGAAGGTGATTAGGACACAGGTTTGGCAGGAAGATCAGGTGGAAACCCAGGAAGAAGGTAGCTATCTGCGAACCAAGGAGAGAGGCCTCAGAAGAAACCAACCCTGCTGACACCTTGACCATTGTTAGATTCCAGGCTTCAGAATTTTGAGAAAATAAATTTCTGTTAAGTCACCCAGTCTGTGGTACTTTGTTATGGTAGCCCTGGTGGATTGATGCATTCCCCCAAATATGATGTGAATAGTTTAGTGAATGTGTAAATCAGTGAATAGTTTATATGCATAAATCAGGGTAGACCAGGTGCAAAAGTGAGGCAACACATGCAAAACCAGAAGTCTAGAGCTAAACTTTACTTTGAGAAATCTTAAAAGCTGTAAAAACAGGGCAAGGATTGGACATCCACAGGAATATCAGGCCAAGGTTCCTGCAGCCTTCTGTAGGCCTTCACTGTATTTCATACCCTACGGGGCAGATCTTGCTCACTGTCTATTTTGTAAGTAAAATGTTACTACTGACTCACAGCCACAACTATTTGTTTAAATATGGATATTTCACACAAAATGGCAGAACTAAATAGTTGTGACAGAGTCCACAACTATTTAGCTGTAAGACCAAAAACAGTTACTAAACATTACAAAGTTTGGAAAGTTTGAAAAGAAGTGAATAGTACCCCTACTATTAGAAAGTACCCCTACTCTCCAAATACATAATGGATTTTCAGATGCTTGGGCACTTTGAGTTCAGGGTAATTCATGTACAGAATACTTAAAATGAAACTAGAGAGCAGTGGTTTCTGAGAGGACCTCACAAATCAATGAGCTGGAAAAATAAAAGAGGTGTGCCGGGGGAACTTTTGGAAAATGATGAATTTTGACAAAAGGAATGGACCAAAGGCATGCTAATAACAATGAGAGGTTGACTACAGACATGTAACTGAGGAAAGTCTGAGAACCCAGACTAGAGAAAATATTTGTCAAATGATTCCTACAGAAAGAACCCAAGACACAGGAGCCTCAGAGGAAAGCTTTGTTTGGAAGTGGAACTACTCCATAAACCAGATTTCAATGAAAGTGATGTCTCTGGTTATCTAGATGGGCCTGGCTCAAAACTCTGTGGAGGTCCTACCCTCTTTCCCTTTTAGATTTATAAAAAGTCCTTGGAAATTTACATCCTTGTGATCACCTTTGATTCCAAGCTCCTCATTTAGGTCAGGCTGTCTTAAGCATTATTACATCAATGCGCGCGCACACACACACACACACACACACACACACACACAGACACACACACACACTTACAGAAAGCATTAAGGATAGTGACATATTTTACTATAAGTTGTTGAAGGGGGAATGGCAATTTAAATTATTTTAAATTGATAAAGTATAGCAACCATTTCTGATAAAAAATGCTCAGTAAAATGGGAATAGAGGGAGCATACCTCAACATCATAAAGGCCATCTATGAGAAACCTGAAGCCAACATCATACTTAACGGACAAAAAATGAAAGCTTTCCCAAGATCAGGAACATGACAAGGCTGTCCACTTTCTCTACTTCTGTTCAACATCATCCTGGAAGTTCTAACCATAACTATCAGAGAAGAAAAAGGAATCAAAGGTATCCAAGTTGGAAAGGAGGAATTCAAACTGTCATTATTTACAGATGATATGATAGTGTACATACAAAACCCGATTGGCTCCACCAAAAACTTACTCAACCTAATAAACAAATTTAGCAAAACAGCTGGATATAAAGTCAATATTCAGAAATCAAAAGCATTTTTGTATTCCAATAATGCAACATCAGAGATAGAAGCTAGAAAACAAATCCCATTTACCATAGCAACAAGAAAAATAAAGTACCTAGGAATCAACTTAATTAAGGAGATAAGAGACCTGTCTCAGAAAACTACAAAACACTGAAGAAAGAAATCAAGGAAGATACAAATAAATGGAAGCATATACCATATTCATGGGTGGGAAGAATGAATGCCATTAAAATGTCCATACTACCCAAAGCAATCTATGGAGTCAATACAATCCCAATTAAAATGCCAATGATGTATTACACAGATATAGAAAAAATAACTTCAAAAATGTATATGGAGCCAAATATGACCACGAATAGCCACAGCAATCTTGAGAAAGAACAAGGTAAGAGGAACCACAATACCAGACACCAAATATATTACAATTCTACTGTAATCAAACCAATCTGGTACTGACAAAAGAATAGGCATACAGATCAATGGAACAGATTACAGAGTCCAAAAATAAACCTGGGACTCTATGGGCAATTAATATTTGACAAAGGGGAAAGGAACATAAAATGGAGTGAAGAGGTTATTACCTCTTCAACAAGGGGTGTGGGAGACCTAGACAGGGACATGAAAAAAAAATAAATAAAACTAGACCACCAACTTACATCATACACCAAAATAAACTCAAGGTGGATAAAAGACTTAAACATAAGCAGTGCCACAATGAAAGTCCTAGAGGAAAACATAGAAAGTAAGATTTCAGACATCCCATGCAGAAATATTTTCACTGATACTTCTCCAAGGGCAAAGGGAATAAAAAACCAAATAAACAAATGGGACTATATCAAACTGAAAAATTCCTGTCCAGGTAAAGAAAACACCAGCAAAATAAAAAGGGAATCTACTATATGGGAAAACATATTTGCCAATGAAACCTCAGACAAGGGTTTGATATCTGAAATATATAAAGAACTTACGCAACTCAACACCAGGGAGACAGACAGCCCAATTAAAAAATGGGCAAAACCTGAACAAACACCTTTCTGAGGACATACAAAGGGCCCAACGACATATGAAAGAATACTCAACATCACTAGCCATCAGAAAGATGCAAATTAAAGCCACAGTAAGACACTACCTCACCCCTCTTAGACTTGCCATCATCAACAATTCAACAAACAAGTGCTGGCGAGGATGTGGATAAAAGGGAACCCTGGTACACTGTTGGTGGGAATGCAGACTGGTGCAGCCATTATGGAAAACAATATGGAATTTCCTCAAAAAACTAAAAATGGAACTGCAATTCCATTTGATCCAGGAATTCCACTGCTAGGGTTATACCTGAGGAACCCTGAAACACTAATTCAGAAGAACCAATGTACCTCTATGTTCATAGCAGCACTATTTACAATAGCCAAGTGCTGGAAGCAGCCTAAGTGCTCATCAGTGGATGAATAGATCAAAAAACTTTGGTACATTTACGCAATTGCAGAAAGAAAGAAGTTCCTACCTTTTGCAACAACATAGATGGAACTGAAAAGTGTTATGCTTAGTGAAATAAGCCAGTAAGTGAAAGACAAATACCATATGCTCTTACCCATTACAGGACACTCATGAGCAAAACAAACAAACAAGCAAGCAAAACAGAACCAGAAACATGGAAACAAGGAATGGACAGACCTTCAGTGTGCAGAGGGGATGGGGGTTGGGGAGAAGGAGGCACATAAGGGGAGCAGTTTAGTCAAGAACTAGCATGGATGACTCATGGACATGGACAACAAGCAGGATTGTATTTGATTTTGGAGGGGATGGGAGGAGAACAGGAGGTGGAAATGGGATGGATGTAATACAACAACAATAAAATAAATTAAATAAAATATTTATTTATTAAATTAAATAAATTCTCTCCAGTTCCATCCATGCTATCACAAATGGTAGGAGTTCTCTCTTTCTTTCTGCTGCATAGAATCATAGTTGTTTTGTACACTCATCTACTGATGAATACTTGGGCTGCTTCCAAATTTGGCCATTGTAAATAACTCTGCATTGAACATAGAGGTGCATATATTCTTTTAAATTAGTGTTTCAAAATTCTTTGGATAAATTCCCAGGAGTGGAATTGCTGGGTCAAAAGGAAGTTCAATTTTTAATATTGTGAGACTACTCCATAATGTTTTCCATAGTGGCTGCACCAGTCTGCATTCCCAATAACTGCATGAGAGTTCCACATTTCTATGCATCCTTGCCAAAACTTGATTTTTATTGATTTATTGATGACAGCCATTCTGATGGGTATGAGATGATATCTTATTGTGGTCTTGTTTTTTTTAAAATTTATTGTTGTTGTATTACATCCATCTCCTTTTTGCTCCCCTCTGTCCCCCTCCCCACCCACCCACCCATTCCCCACCAAAGTCAATCCCACCTGTTGTCCATGTCCATGGTTCCTTTATAATAGATTCTTGTCTAAGCTGCTCCCCTTTCTTGTCTCTGCCTCGCCCCTTCCCCCAACCCCTTTCCCCTGACCACTGAAGGCCTATTCACTGTATTCATATATTTGGTTCTGTTTTGCTTGTTGTTAGTTTTGTTCATTATTGTCCTGTAATGGGTGAGATCATATGGTATTCGTCCTTCACTGACTGGCTTATTCCACTAAGCATAATACCCTCCTGTTCCATTCATGTTGTTGCAAAGGGTACAAGTTCCTTCTTTCTTTCTGCTGTATAGTATTCCATTGTGTAAATGTACCAAAGTTTTTGGATCCAATCATCCACTGATGGGCACTTAGGCTGTTTCCAGCACTTGGCTATTGTGAATAGTGCTGCTACGAACATAGTGTACATAGGTTCTTCTGAATTGGTGTTTCAGGATTCTTTGGGTATAGTCCAAGTAGTGGAATTGCTGGGTCATAAGACAGCTCTATTCTTAGTTTTCTGAGGAAATTCCATACTGTATTCCATAGTGGCTGCACCAGCCTACATTCCCACCAACAGTGTATGAGGGTTCCCTTTGCCCCACATCCTTGCCAACACTTGCTGTTTGTTGATTTGTTGATGATTGCCATTCTGACAAGGGTGAGGTGGTCTCTTACTGTGGTTTTCATTTGCATCTCTCTGATGGCTAGTGATGTTGAGCATTCTTTCATATGCCTCCGGGCACTTTGTATATCTTCCTCAGTGAGTTGTCTGTTCAGGTCCTTTGCCCATTTTTCAATTGGGCTGTCTGTCTCCTTGGTGTTGAGTCGCATTAGTTCTTTATATATTTTGGAGATCAGACCCTTGTCTGAGGTATCATTGGCAATTATGTTTTCCCATACAGTTGGTTCCCTTTGAATTTTGCTGATATTTTCTTTAGCTGAACAGAAACATTTCAATTTGATATGGTCCCATTTGTTGATTTGTTCTTTTACTTCCTTTGCACTTGGTGAAGTATCAGTAAACTTACTTTTGCATAGGATATCCAAAAGTTTACTGCCTATATTTTTCTCCAGGACCTTTATGATGGCACTGCTTATGTTTAAATCCTTTATTTATCTTGAGTCTATTCAGGTTTATGGTGTAAGTTATTGGTCTAGTTTTATCTTTTTACATGTTGCTGTCCAGTTCTCCCAACACCATTTGTTGAAGAGACTGTTTTTACTCCATTGGATGTTCCTTCCCCCTTTGTCAAATATTAGTTGACCATAGAGTCCTGTGTTCATTTCTGGGTTCTCTATTCTATTCCATTGATCTGTATGTCTATTCTTATGCCAGTACCATGCTGTTTTGATGACAGTAGCCTTGTAGTATTGTTTGAAGTCCGGTATTGTGATTCCTCCTACCTTGTTCTTCTTTCTCAAGATTGTGGTGGCTATTCGTGGGCGTTTTTGGCTCCATATACATTTTTGAAGTATTTTTTCTATTTCTGTGAAGTCTGTCATTGGTATTTTAATTGGGATTGCATTGAATATGTAGATTGCTTTGGGTAGTATGGACATTTTAATGATGTTAATTCTTCCCA
>PVIW01010654.1:0-42822 GCA_004026585.1 Noctilio leporinus
CCCCGCAACCCCTTTCCCCCTTTCCCCCTGACCACTGAAGGCCTATTCATTGTATTCATATGCTTGGTTCTGTTTTGCTTGCTGTTAGTTTTGCTCATTATTGTCCCGTAATGGGTGAGATCATATGATATTTGTCCTTCACTGACTGGCTTATTTCACTAAGCATAATACTCTCCAGTTCCATCCATGTTGTTGCAAAGGGTACAAGTTCCTTCTTTCTTTCTGCTATATAGAATTCCAACGCGCCCGATCTCATCTGATCTCGGAAGCTAAGCAGGGTCGGACCTGGTTAGTACTTGGATGGGAGACCCTATGTCTTTTTATTAGTGCATTTAATCAATTTATGTTTAAGGTTATTATAGAGAGGTACTTCTTCATTGCCATCCCCCCCCCCCCACCTTGGTTTCTGTATTCCTCTGTCTCTCTTTGTTTCTTCATCTGTTTAAAGCAGGCCTTTTAGCATCACTTGCACTGCTAGTTTGGTGGCATTGTATTCTTTTGGCCATATTTTGTCTGGGAAACTCCTTATTTCACCTTCCATTTTGAATGAGAGCCTTGCTGGGTACAGTATTTTTGGTTGCAAGCCTTTATTTTTCATTACTTACAATATTTTTTTGCCATTCCCTTCTGGCTTGTATTGTTTCTGTTGAGAAATCATTTCATAACCTTATCAGAGCTCCCTTATATGTTATTTGCTGTTTCTCTTGATGCTTTTAGGATTCTCTCTTAGTCTTTGCAGGTTGCCTATTTATTAATATTTTTTCATTTTTGTAAAGATTTCATTTTATTATTTTCAGAAAGAGGGGAAGGGAGAAAGGAAGAGAGGGAGAGAGACATTAATGTATGCTTGCCCTTCACCTGCCTACAGGTACAGACCTGGCTGGAGACCTGGCTTTCAACCTGGTTATATGCCCTGGCTGAGGAATTGAACCAGTGATCTTTGGATTTGCAGGCCAGCACCTTATCTGCTGTGCCACCAGCCAGGGTCAAAGTTTGCCATTTTAGTTATGATGTGCCTTGTTTGGGTTCATTTTCATTGGAACCCTCTGTGCTTCCTGAACTTGAGTGACATTTTAGATCATCATTTTAGGGAAGTTTCTGTCATTACTTTTCCAAACAGGTTTTCTATCCCTTCCTTCTCTTCTCCTACTGGTATCCCTATGATATGGATAGTGTTGCATTTCATGTTGTCCAGTGTCTCTCTTAGAACCTCTTCATCCTGGTTGGTGGCACATTGGATAAGGTGCCAGTCTGTAAACCTAAAGGTTTCAGGTCCAATTCCCTGGTTACGGGCACATAACCAGGTTGCAAGCCAGGTCTCCAGCCAGGTTTATAGCTGGAGGCAGGTGAAAGGCATCCATACATTGATGTCTCTTTCTTTGTCTGCCTCTCTCCCAACACCTCTCTCTAAAAAAATAATAATTTAATAATAATAATAAATAAAATCTTTAAAAGAAACCTCTTCATTCTTTTTAGGTCTTTTTTCATTTTGTTGCAGTGTCTGGTTATTTTTTTCCCTGTTGTTTTCCAACTCACTGATCCAGTCCTCGACTTCTAACCTGCTTTGAATACCTTCTATTGTGTTCTTCAGTCCTGAGATTGTGTTATTCATTTCTTCCTGGTTTTAAAAAATATATAATTTAATTTTATTGTTGTTGTATTACATCCATCCCCCTTTTTCTCCCCTCTGTCCCCTTCCCTACCTACCCATTATCCCCCAAAATCAATCCCACTTGTCCATGTCCATGATTCTTCCATACAAGTTCCTTGACTAAACTGCTCACCTTTTTTGCTTCCTCATCTCCCCTAGCACCACTCCCCTCCCCTCTGTCCACTGGAGATCTATTCATTGTATTCATGTATCTGGTTCTGTTTTGCTTATTTGTTTTGTTCATTATTGTCCTGAAATGGATGAGATCATATGGTATTCGTCTTTCACTAACTGGTTTATTCCACTAAGCATAATACTTCCCAGTTCCATTCATGTTGTTGCAAAGGGTAGAAGTTGCTTCTTTCTTTCTGCTGTATAGAATTCCATCATGTAAATGTACCCAAGTTTCTTGATCCTATTATCCACTGATGGGCACTTAGGCTGTTTCCAGAACTTAGCAATTATAAATAGCACTGCTACGAACATAGGGGTACATAGGTTCTTATGAATTGGTGTTTCAGGGTTTTTCAGGTATAGTCCTAGTAGTGGAATTGCTGGATCAAAAAGCAGTTCCAATTTTAGTTTTTGAAGAAAACTCCATACTGTTTTCCATAGTGGCTGCACCAGCCTGCAGTCCCATCAACAGTGCACCAGGATTCCCCTTTCCTCACCAACACTTGTTGTTTGTTGATTTGCTGATGATTGCCATTCTGACACATGTGAGGTGATACCTTATTGTGGTTTTAATTTACTTCTCTCTGATGGCTAGTGATGTTGAGCATTCTTTCATGTGCCTTTGAGCCCTTTGTATGTCTCCCTCATAGGTTTGTCTTTTCAGATCCTTTGCTCATTTTTAAATTGGGTTGTCTGTCTCCCTGGTGTTGAGTTGCATTAGTTTTTAATATTTTTTATATGTCAAACCCTTGTCTGAGGTATCATTAGCAATTATGTTTTCCCATACAGTTTGTTCCCTTTTAATTTTGCTGGTATTTTCTTTAGCTGAAAAGTAACTTTTCAATTTGATATAGTCCCACTTGTTTATTTTTTCTTTTATTTCCTTTCCCTTGGAGAAGTATCAATAAACATATTTCTGCATAGGGTACCTAAAATTTAACTGTCAATATTCTTCTCCAGGACCTTTACAGTATGGATATTTTAATGATGTTAATTCTTCCCATCCATGAACATGGCATATGCTTCCATTTATTTGTATCTTCCTTCATTTCTTTCTTCAATATTCTGTAGTTTTCTGAGTACAGGTCTTTTACCTCCTTGGTTAAGTTTCTTCCTAAGTACTTTATTTTTCTTGTTGCTATGATAAATGGAAT
The DNA here is from genome assembly GCA_004026585.1 of Noctilio leporinus. NCBI lineage: Eukaryota > Metazoa > Chordata > Mammalia > Chiroptera > Noctilionidae > Noctilio > Noctilio leporinus. The sequence goes on from PVIW01010654.1 coordinate 2,980, forward strand.
TTGTTTTCTAGGGTCCATCTCTGATGTTTCATTATTGGTTTACAAAAATGCTTTTGATTTCTGAATATTGACTTTATATCAAGCTATTTTGCTAAATTTGCTTATTAGGTTAAGTTTTTGGTGTAGTCTATCGGGTTTTGTATGTACACTACTGTGTCATTTGCAAATAATGACAGTTTTACTTCCACCTTTCCATCCATTTTGGAAACATTTGATTCCTTTTTCTCCTCTGATAGCTATAGCTAGAACTTCTAAAATGATGTTGAACAGAAGTGGGGAAAGTGGATAGCCTTGTCTTGTTCCTGATGTTAGGGGGAAAGCTTTTAGTTTTTGCCCATTCAGTATGATGTTGGCTTCAGGTTTCTCATATATTGCCTTTATTATGCTCCCTCTATTCCCATTTTTCTAAGGGTTTTTATCATAAATGGTTGCTGTACTTTATCAAATGCTTTTTCAGTATCTATTGATATGATCATATGGTTTTTATCTTTCAATTTGTTGATGTGGTGTATTACATTGATTGATTTTCGAATGTTGTACCATCCTTGCATCCCTGGGATGAAACCCACTTGATCATGGTGTATGATCTTTTTAATATATTGCTGGATCCAGTTGACCAATATTTTGTTGAGAATCTTAGCATCTATGTTCATCAGAGATCTTGGCCTGTAGTTTTCTTTCTTAGTTGGATCTTGCCCTGGTTTTGGGATTAGAATAATATTGGCCTCATAGAAAGAGTTTGGGTGTCTTCCCTCTTTTTGGATTTTTTGGAACAGGTTGAGAAGGATAGGAGTTAGTTCTTCTCTAAATGGTTTGCAGAATTCACCTGTGTAGCCATCTGGTCTGGGGCTCTGGTTCTTTGGGAGATTTTGGATTACTACTTCAATTGCACTAGTTGTTATTTGTCTATTCAGGCTTTCTGCTTCTTCTGGATTCAGTTTTGGTAGCTTATACATTTTCAGAAATATGTCCATTTTACCCAGGTTGTCAAATTTCTTATCATATTGTTGTATGTAATAATTTCTTACAATCCTTTTTATTTCTGTGGTATTGGTTGTTATTTATCCTCTTTTGTTTCTGATTTTGTTTATTTGGGTCCTCTCTCTTCATTTCTTGATGAGTCTGGTTAAAGGCTTGTCAGTTGTTTTTTTTTTTTATCTTTTCCGAGAACCAGCTCCTGTATTTATTGATTCCTTGAATTGTAGTTTGAGTCTCTAAGTTATTTAGTTCTGCTCTGGTCTGGATAATTTCCTTCATTCTACTTACTCTGGGCTTTGCTTGCTGTTGCTCCTCTAGTTCTTGTAGCTTTATGGTTAGGTTGTTTGTATGAGTTTCTTCTAACCTTTTAAGGTAGGCCTGTATTTCTATGACCGTCTGTCTGAGAACTCCCTTTGCTATGTCCCGTAGGTTTTGAGCTGTTGTGTATTAATTTTCATTTGTTTCCAGAAACATTTTTATTTTTTCTTTGATCTCATTATTAACCCATTGCTTAATAGCATGTTATTCAGTCCCCATGACTTAGATTTTTTTTTCCCTAGAGGTTGAGTTCTAGTTTCAATCAATTGTGATCTGAGAAGATGGTTGGTATAATTTCAGTCTTCTTGAATTTGTGGAGGCTTGTCTTAAAGGCCATATATGAGAAACCTGCAGCTAACATCATACTCAATGGGCAAAAACTGAAAGCATTTCCCTTAAGATCAGGAACAAGGCAAAGGTGCCCACTCTCTCCACTTCAACATAGTTTCGGAAGTTTTAGCCACAGTGATCAGAGAAGAAAAAGGAATCAAAGGCATCCAAGTTAGAAAGGAGGAAGTAAAACTGTTATTATTTACAGATGACATGACAGTATACATAGACAACCCTATAGGGCCCACCAAAAGCTCACTATTTAATAACTGAATTTGGCAGAATAGCTGGATACAAGGTCAATATTCAGAAACCAAAGGCATTTTTATACACCAACAATGAAACATCAGAAAAAAATCTAGAAAACAAATCCCACTTACCATAGCAACAAGAAAAATAAAATACCAAGGAATAAAATTAACCAAGGAGATAAAAGACACTCACTAGTAAAACTACAGAACACTGAATAAAGAAATTAAGGAAGATACAAATAAATGGGAGCATATACTATGTTCATGGATGGGAAAATTAACATCATAAAAATGCCCATGCCAACCAAAGCTATGTATAGATTCAATTCAATACCTTTTAAAATACCAACATTATATTTCATGGACTTAGAACAAATATTTTAAGAATTTATATGGAGTCAAAAATGCCCATGAATAGCCACAGCAATCTTGAGAAAGAAGAACAAGGTAGGAGGAATCACAATACTGGACTTAAAACTATACTATAAGACTGTTGTAATCAAAACAATCTAGTACTGGCATAAGAATAGATATATAGATCAATGGAACAGAATAGAGAGCCCAAAAATTAACCCATGACTCTATGGTCAAATAATATACCTCAAAGGCAGAAGGAACATAAAATGGAGTGCAAATTGCCTCTTCAACAAGTGGTGTTGGGAGAACTGGGCAGGCACTTGCAAAAATATGAAACTGGATCACCAACTTACACTATACACCAAAATAAACTCAAGATGGATAAAGGACTTAAACATAAGCTGTGACGTTATAAAGATCCTGGAAGAAAACTTAGGAAGTAAAATTTCAGATATCCTATGCAGAAATATTTTCACTGATACTTCTCCAAGGGCAAAAGAAATAAACAAATAAACAAAATGAGATTATATCATATTGAGAAGTTTCTGTTTAGATAAAGAAAACTCCAGCAAAATTAAAAGGGAACCATTTGTATGGGAAAACATATTTGCCAATAATACCTCAGGCAAGGGTTTGATATCCAAAATATATAAAGAACTAATGCAACTCAACACCAGGGAGACAGACAACCCAATTAAGAAATGAGCAAAAGACCTGAACAGACAGCTCTCTGAGGAGGACATACAAAGGGCCTAAAGGCATATGAAGGGATGCTTAACATCACTAGCAATCAGAGAGATACAAATTAAAACCACAATAAGATATCATCTCACACCTGTCAGAATGGCCAACATCAACAAATCAACAAACAACAAGTGCTGGCAAGGACGTGGAGAAAAGGGAATCTTGGTGCACTGTTGATGGAAATGCAGGCTGGAGCAGCCACTATGGAAAACAGTATGGAATTTCCTCAGAAAACTAAAAATGAAACTGCCTTTTGAGCCAGTGATTTCACTACTAGGATTACACCTGAAAAACCCTGAAACACAAATTAATAAGAACCTATGTACCCCTATGTTTATAGCAGCACTATTTACAATAGCCAAGTGCTGGAAACAGCCTAAGTGCCCATCAGTGGATGAATGAATCAAAAATTTTTGATGAATCTACACAATGGAATACTATATAGCAGAAAGAAAGAAGAAGCTCCTACCTTTTTGCAACATCATGGATGGAACTAGAGTAATTATGCTTGGTGAAATAAGCCAGTCAGTGAAAGATAAATAGCATATGATCTTACCCATTACAGGAGATTAATGAGTAAAACAAAATAACAGGCAAAGAATAATCAGAGACATGAATACAAGGAACAGACCTTCAGTGTGCAGAGGGGAGGCAAAATGTGAAAGAAGGAGGCAAAGAAGGGGAGCAAGTTAGTCAAGAAACTAGTATGAATGACCCATGGACATTGAAAACAAGTGGGATTGACTTGGGAGGGAATGGGAGGGTGAGAAAGGAAAAGAGGGGGTGAAATGGGATGAATGTAATACAATAGCAATAAAATAAAATTTGAAAAAATTTATATCGAGTTAAAAATGACCCCAAATAGCTATAGTAACATTGAGAAAAAAGAATAAAGTAGGAACAATCACAATACTAGATTTCAAACTACATTACAAAGATATAGTAGTCAAAACAAGAACAGACAAACAGATCATTGGAACAGAATTGAGAGCTCAGAAATAAACCCAGGACTCTATGGGCAATAAATATTTGACAAAGTGGGAAGGAACATAAAATGGAATGCAAATAGCTTCTTCAACAAGTGGTATTGGGAGAATTGGACAGGCACCTGCAAAAAAATGAAACTAAACTATTATGCCAGAATAAGCCCAAGATGGATAAAAGATTTAAACATAAGCCATGTCACCATAAAAGCCCTAGAGGAAAACATAGGCAAAAACATTGCAGATATCCAATGCAGCAATATTTTTATTGATATCTCTCCCAGGGTAAGGGAAATAAAGGAACAAATAAATGGGACTACATTAAATTGTAAAGTTTCTGCTCAGCTAAAGAAAACATCAACAAAATGAAAAGGGAACCAACCATATGGGAAACACATTTGCCAATTACACCTCAGACAAGGGTTTGATTTCCAAAATATATAACGATCTAATATGACTCAACACCAGGGAGACAGTCAACCCAATTAAAAAATGGGCAAAGGACCTGAACAGATACTTCTTTGAGGACATACAGAGGGCCCACAGGCATATGAAAGAATGCTCAATATCACTAGCCATCAGAGAGATGTAAATTAAAACTATAATGAGATACCTCCTCACACCTGTCAGAATGGCTATTATCAATAAATCAACAAACAACAAGCGCTGGCAAGGATGTGTAGAAAAGTGAACAGTGGTGCACTGTTGGTATGAATGTAGACTGATGGAAAACAGTATGGAATTTCCTCAAAAGACTAAAAATAGAACTGTCTCATGACCCAGTGATTCCACTGCTAGGATTATATCCCAAGAACCCTGAAACACCAATTCAGAAGAACCTGTGCATCCTATGGTCATAGTAGTGCTATTTATAACAGACAAGTGCTGGAAACAACCTAAGTGCTTTTCCATAGATAAATGGATCAAAAAATTGTGGTGCATTTGCAAAATGTATTTCTATGCATTAGAAAGAAAGAAGGAACTTCTACGATTTGGGATAGCATGCATTGGACTGGAGAACACCGTGCTTAGTGAGATAAGACAGGCAGCTAAAGACAAATACCATATGTTCTTGCTTAATACAGGAGACTAAAATAGATGGGTGGAATGGAACAAGAGACACAGAAAGTAAAAAGGATCAGACTGATGGTGACTAGTGGGGAGGGGATAAGGGGGAAAGTCGGGGTATGGTTCAGTTGAGGAACTAGTATGAAAGGCCCATGGACATAAACAATGAGGTGGGGACTGACTGTGGGAGAGGAGGCAGGGAAGGCGGGGCAAGTAAGAGCAACAAGGTAAAAATGAAACAATTGTAATACAACAATAATAAACAAAATTTACAAAAAAGGAAATGGAGTAGAGAGATGCCGTTTTTTTTTTTTTTTTTTTTTCCCAAAGGGAGAAATGACAACATATTGGTGTATTGGTAGGGATGACCCCACAGAGAGGGAAGTCTGGTTATCTTACAGGAAATCCTGCTGTGGGACATCCTGAGCTTTCACTATTTCAGTCACTGGAAAGGCAGAAATCAGAAGACTCTTTCTCACCTGTACTCACTTTTTAAGGCTCAGCAAGCCAAGGAAACAGAGACCAGATCAGGGGTGTCAAACTCATTTTCACTGGGGGCCACATCAGCCTCGAGGTTGCCTTCAAAGGGCTGAATGTAACTTTAGGACTGTATAAATGTAACTAACTGCTCCTTAATAATTAAGCAAACCTGGTAGAAACAAGGTGCTGGGTGAACAGTGCTGGGTGTGATAAAACTAGATGGAGGGTCAGATTTGGCCCCAGGGCATTATGTTTGCCACCCATGGACTAGATACAAAGCCAGTTAGAGAAAGAAAATCACTGAAATAATTCAAAGGCACAAGTGACCCTCTAATACCTCAGATACTTTTGTTCTTGTCTACCACACATCTGAGGTCCTAAGAAAAAAAACCAGGCCTTTACAAAACTGTACAATTCAACTTGGCCTTTCTTGCAAATAAATATATATATATATGTATGTATGTTGTGAGGGAAATTTAGATTGTGGATGGAGTCTTCCACATTTTGTTCCTATGGGCAGGAGCCAGGTCTTTGTTTTATTACTTACATTTGTATCTTTCAGAGCTTGCAATGTGGCTGCTAATTGTAGGAGTGCAACAATGCTGAAAGAATACCAAGACTGGGTTTCAAAATTTACTTTTCCCAACGTAAATCCAAACTATAAGGAGATACCACCTGCCAGGATGGTTATCAAAAAAATAAAGAGAACAAATGTTGAAGAGGATGTGGAGAAAGGGGACCACTGGTACACTTTCAGTGGAAAATAGCCATTCTGGAAAACTTCAAAAAAAAAAAAAAAAACCCTAAAAATAGAACTACCTTATGATTCAGCAATCTGTTAGATAAGACAAGGGTCTCAAGGTCTGGGCAGTTTTAAGTGTTATCTCTTGCTAAATGTTAAAATATAACACAGTATTTTGCAAATGCAGCTTCAAATAAGATGAGCTGACAGGTACTCAATCAGATGAAAATAGCCAATGGTAAGAAAAGAAGTCAACATGTAATTGACCAAATAATGTACATAAACAATGGCTTCTGTGAGACAAAGCTTTGGATATGAATCTAGTCACCCTTACTTGCAGCAAGTAAAGAAAACTACCTTGTGACAAGGTAATTTCATTTTTGAACAGAGTACCCCAAGTGGCAAACCCCTTGAGTTCAGAAACAATCCCACCTCTGGGTATATGTCTAATGAAAATGAACTCAGTACCTTGAAGAGATAACCTGCACTTCCATGTTCATTGCAGCATCATTAGTAGCCAAGGCATGAAAACAATGCCTATGGATAAATGGATAATTGAAATTATATATACTAAGCTTCAGAAAAGATGGGCATTCTTCCATTGCAACAATGTGGGTAAACCTGGAGAACATTATAGTAAACAAAATAAGCCAGACACAGAGAACCAAGATGGTGGAGGAGTAAGTGGAGGTACTACACCCATCTCCTTCCAACACCAAACTGCAATTATAACTTAACTGGGGACAAATCATCCAGAATAACCAACAGAACACCAACTGGAGAGAGGCATTTTTTACCATGAACAGAACAGAAAAGGCCACTTCATCACAACGTGACCTGTAGGGAGTGCAGAGATGTGAGCAGGCTGGCGGGGCTCCTACTGGTAGCAGATGAAGAAACAGAGAAACATCTCAGCAGCCAGGGGTTCCACTGGAGAAGGGTGGGATCTAAACCTCCAACTGGGTTTCCTAGCCTACAGCATCACAACTGAGAGTAAAACAGCAACCAGCTGTTAAAAGTAGAAAGTTCCCAGGTTTAGCAGGCTTGATAGACCCGAGTTCTTAGAGGGACCACGCTCAAAAATACAGTGACACCCACCTACCCTAGGCTCCAGCAGAGAAAGGGCAGAGTGGACTAGAGGTGCTTGGGTAAAGTTTGGGTCAGTGGCTTTAGAGGGAGAGTTGTGGGGGCAACCTGTGAGTCCATTGCAGACCCATCCCCCGTACAGCTAGCAGACCACTCTTCTTCGAAGGGCAAGAGCCTGAGGGGAATCCACAGCCCCACTCGTAGGAAATAATCCACCCCACCAACAGTGCCTAAACCTGACCTCAGATCACAGGTTGATTGGATTAACAACTGAATCTGCCCCACCCAGAGGTGTCTAAAAGTGACCACTGATCACAGACTGATTGGATTAACAATTAAACAAGACAGACAAAGACAGTGGGTCTCTGGTAGTTTCCAACTGGCTGATTAGGCCCAGACTAGGACAGGAGCTGACATCACCAAGCACAGATCCAGGAAGTAAAAGAAGTGCACCTCTGCACCACAGAAGGCCACAACACTAAGACAGTAAGAAGCAGAAATAAACAAGAGTCACCTAAAATGGGGAAACAAAGAAATAAACCCCTAGTGAAAGGAAAGGAGGAATCCTCAGGAAGAGTGCAAAATGAAATAGAGGCAAACACACTATCAGACATGGAATTCAAAATAATGATGATGGAGAAGCCCAATGAGCTCAGTGAGTTCAAAGAAAACTACAAATAACTCCAGAGGAACTATGAAGATCTCCAGGGAAGCTACAAGGAACTTACTGAGAACTACACCAGCATTAAAAAAGGAAATAGAATCCACCAATAAGAGCCAGGAGGAAATGAAGAATACAATTTCTGGATTGAAGAACACAGTAGAAGGAATCAAAAGCAGGCTAGAGAAATCAGAGGATCAGATCATGGAGCTGGATGTCAATGTAGAAAGAAATTCCCAGGTAGTGCAACAAAATGAAAAAAGACTAAAAAAGAATAAAGTTTTAAGAGAGCTGAAGGACAACATGAAATGTAATAACATCTGTATTATAGGGATACCAGAAAGAAAAGAAGAGGAGCAAGGGATAGAAAACCTGTTTGGAAAAGTAATGACAAAAAACTTCCCTAACTCGAGGAGAGAAAATGTCATGCAAACTCAGGAAGCATAGAGGGTCCCAAGGAAGATGAACCCAAACAGGCCCACTGCAAGACACATCATCATGAAAATGGCAAATTTCAAAGACAAGGAGAGACTCCTAAAAGCAGCAAGAGAAAAACAGCATACAAGGGGGCTCCAATAAGGTTATAAGCTGATTTCTCAACAAAAACTCAACAAGCCAAAAGGGAATGGCAAAAAATATTTCAAGCAATGAAAACCTAAAGCCTGCAACCAAGACTACTCTACCCAGCAAGGCTCTCATTCAAAATGGAAGACAAAAGGCTAAAAGCCCAGAAGGCTAAAAGAACACATCTGTACCAAACCAGCATTGCAAGAGATGCTAAAGGGTCTGCTTTTAAAAAGATGAAGAAACAGAGAGGCAGATAGGAACACAGATACAAAGGGAAAAATAGATAATGAGTAAGTAAATGGATTAAATGCACCAATCAAAGGACGTAGGGCAGCCAAATGGATAAGAACCAACTTTAACTTATGAATGCTTTAAAATGATCTTGTTATAAATAAATTTTACTAAATAAGGTATAATTTTGTATCTTACTTGTATCTGCATTACTGCAGGTGAAGTTTTCTTAGATTGGAATAGTTTCACAATATGGGAAAATCAGTTTACTTGCAATAACTCAGAAAAATGGAATGTAACTAAGGAAGAAAAATAAAGTAAGAAAATGTGGATGTATATTACATAGAATACATGCTATTTTTCTTATTCACTGTTACAAAATATGTGCTTATTTGTGGATGTGTAATATATAGATTTTGTTAGCAATTTATGTTTTAAATAGCAACCAACTGGTCATGGGTAATGTGAAATCAGTCAATCTTTAGGATAGAAAAGATGCTGAGAATGAAGACCAATTTGGATGGAAGTTGCAACTACTAAACTATATGATTCATATACATAGGCATTATATATTCCCATATTAGAATGTAAATTAGATAAGATTCCTTTCAACTAGATCATAGAAATATACATTTCCAGTTATGAAGTCCCCCAAGCTGGGGATGCTTGGGAAAAGGAATGAATGCTATAGTAAACTTTAATATTGAAACATGAACATACCTAATCTCTACCTCAACAGACTCTTAAATAGTTCAGGGATTAGTTTAGGACCACATAGGAAGTCAACCACAAGTTCAAAAAATAGCTAGAATACTATTCTACAAAATTATTTAAATCCTAGGGATTTTTATTTTTTACCTCAATTTAGTAGACATAATTTCTACTCTGGAGATCAGCTGAGCACTGCAAGTGCCATTATTTCTAAAGGTTTCAACTTGTAAAATATATGTAGAGGAAAAACAGAGGGTATTGAAAGAAGTAAGACCTGGGCACAGCCAAAAAAAAAAAAAAAAAAATTAATCTACTATTTAAGATGGAAAACACCAAAAAGAGTAAGTTGTAGTTCCAGTTGCTTAAAATAAAGTTGAGTTGTATTATTGGAGCTGGGAGGATCTGACTCAAAAACCAAATTCATTTTTTTTACTATGAGTTTGGCACTACCTCTAGGACAACTTTCCCAAAAGTAAGTTCTGCAATACACCATTTCTGTAGTACATTTCACAAAAATAGCATTCCAGAGTAAAATAAGTATTGAAGAAGAAAAAAACTGCTTAATTTGCTACAATATATCTAAAATACTATCATTTAACATGTAATCATTACATAAGCTATTGGTATATTTTAAAATATTTGTATTAACTCTTCAAAATCCAGTATGTACTTTAAATATGTGTAAAAATATGTATGTATATAAATGTATTTTTGCATGTGTTTGGTAATATCACAATTCATATTACTTAAAAGAGTAATTCTTTAAACAAATGAATTAACATAGTCATTTTGAAATAATGAAAACTTTGTATTTATATCATTTGAGAAGCTGACAGAAGGCAGTAACTAAATGGTGAATTGTCTGGATGTGAAAGGAAAAAAAAGTACACGTTGGTGGTTACAAAATAGACAGGAGATGTTAAGAATAAAGGAAATGGAGAAGCCAGAGAACTTATATGCATGACACATGGAAATGAACTAAGGGGGGCATTGCTGGAGGAAATGGGGTACTGGGTGGAGAGGGCAAAAGAGGGGGAAATTGGGACAACTGTAATAGCAAAATAAATAATATATATTTTAAAAAATAAGCCATACACAGAAGGAAAATACTGCATGATCTCACTTATATATGGAGTCTAACACAGTCAAACTCACAGAAGCAGAGGGAAACAGTGATCACCAGGGGCAGAGAGATGGGGAAATGGGGAGATATTGATTAAGGGCACAAAGTGACAGTTATGTAGGATGAACAAGTGTAGAGATTTAATGTTCACTATGAGGACTCTAGTTAGGAACACTGTATTGAAGGCTGCAATTTTGCTGAGAAAGCAGGTTTCAGGTCCTCTGACCACACACAAATGCACAAAAATAACTGTGTAAGGAGAGAGGTTAATTTGCTTGATTGTAGTAATTGTACTCCTTAAATATATACAACTTTTTTTTAGAAAATATGTTCCCCATTTACACCTTGATTTGGAGAAACACATCCTGAACATATCCTACACTTCCAAAATAAATTTTTACAGTTATTTTAAAATAAAGCACTGAACAACAGCATAGAGATACACCAGAGACCACTGGAAACATTCTAATAAAATTTAAAATTAGGAAATGAGAGAACTCAAATTTGACTTGTAAGGGCGATGAGGATGGAAGAGTATTTTTCTTTGCAGACTGCTTCACTTTGCTGACTGTGGTGCAGTTAATTTTTGCTTCTTCCTATAAGCAGGTTTGAATGCTCCGGATGATACTTTAGTGGGAGTTTTCAGTAGTGATCAGAAGTTCATCTGAAATTCACATTCCAAAAGACTTTTTAATCTTGAGAACAGAATGGAAACATCATGAGATTCAGATTTTCACCTTAAACATTTAAATTTAAAAATGGAATGGTTCTCTTTGGACCACCTCTGTAATACTGGACATTATGGCACAGAGTTGGATTGTTTGGGTCAATGCAAATAGCTCCTGGCCAAAGCTTTTAGGGCAAGTTTATTTTAGAGAAACTGCATCATATAAGTTTTGCCCATGAGATGGCGATATTGTGCTACAAAAGAAAACTTCCCTCTACCTATTGCTCTGAAAACCCAAGAACTATTTTTAAAAGTGGGATGGATGGATACCAGTTATGAGATGAATAATTTCTGGGGTATGTACAGCATGATGATTATAGTTAAGGAGACTGTATTATATACTTCAATGTTGCTAAGAAAGTAAATCTTAAATGTTCTTACTACATAAAAAGGAACAGTGATTATATGAGGTGATGGAGGAATAGCCTTATTGTGGTGATCATTTCATAACATATAGCAATATAAATAAATGTACACAAATCAGTACATTGGACACCCTACACTTAAGCAGTGTTATATGTCAATTATATCTCAATAAAGCTGGAAAAAAGTGGATCATTTACCCTATCCCACACTACCCCAATTTTCCATAAAGCCAGGACACTGATTCCCTCCTCTTCTAACCTCATGTTTGGAGCAGGCAGATGGCTTTCTTCCAGTGTTTATACTGCACATGTTCTCTTGAATCCAGTTGTTTGCAAATAACTGTGTTTGCAAAATATATGTTCCTATCATTCCCTCAATGTCTTATCTGCTCCTGTTTTATTTCAGAGGTTATCTTGGCTATCTGCCCTCATGAAAATAATTCTGGAGTGATGGGCAGGGATGAAGGACTGTGCCTTGGTATCTAGAGCTTTAAGCTTCCTCAGCACCTCAGTGCCTACCTGACCAATGGGCCCCAGCTTAAAGCACAGTTATCCTCATGGCCAGGCAAGATCCAAGAAGAACTGGATTTCTCATGGCAGGGTTCTGAGAAGCAGGCACTCCCTGTTCTGCACCACAGATCATTGTCTTTTATTGTAATAAAATACACTTACACCATGGCTGGTAGCTCAGTGGATAGGCCCTGCCTGTGAACCCAAAGGTTGCTGGTTCAATTCCCCAGCCAGGGCACATAACCAGGTTGCAAGTCCAGTCTCCAGCCACATCCATAGCTGGAAGGCAGGTGAAAGGCAACTATATATTGATGTTTCTTTTCTCCCTGCCTCTCTCCCTTCTCTCTTTGAAAATAATAAATAAAATCTTTAAAAAATACACAACTTAAAATTTATTATTTTAACTATTTTCAAGTGTACAACACTATGGCATTAAATACACTCAAATTGTGCTGCCATCACCTCCATCCCAAACAGAAGCTGCCCATTCATTGCTAGCTCCTCATACCTCCTCCCCCAGCTCCAGTCACCCCCGTTTTGCTTTCTGTCTCTATGAATCTGACTGCTCTACAAGCTTTGTGTAAATGAAATCATGCCATATGTGGTTTTTGGTGACTGGCTTACTTCACTTGGCATAATATTTTCTAGATTCATCCATGTTGTAAAATGTCAAAATTTCCCTACTTTTCAAGGCTGAATAATATTCTATTGTATGTGTATACCACATTTTATTTATTCATCCATCTGTTGATGGACACCAGATGTTTTCACCTCTTGGCTATTATGAATGATGCTGCTATGAACATGGGTCTACAAATATCTCTTTTAGATCCTGCTTTGAATTCTGTTGGGTATATATCCTGAGAAAGAAGATAACTTACCAAAAAGGGCTCATATGGTCTGACTGGGCTCAAATTTAGGAGAGCACAGCGGCCATCTCTAATCAGGAGTGTCTTACACAAACTGCCAACCTCCCATACTGAACTACCTGCCTGCACTGTGTTTCTGCCATCTGAGCCAGTCTTTATCAAGGAATTTCTGGAATCATATTTCACCCAATCATATGTCCATCCAGAGCTGCATAGCTCTATACCCATTAGCATCTTCACTGACCACAGTGGCTCTACTCCAACCCGTTAGGACAGTGCTTTCCTGACCAATCAAACTGGGAGTATTTGGAGTCTTCATTTACATGAAGACAGACCAATCAGAGACCAGGGTGGGGCCTTCTCTCTATAAGTTAGCTCCCCTCTAGCTTAGAAAGCACACTCCCTTTCCATTAAAGACAGAAGACTGGGTTGTCCTGGCTTGGGCTTGAGCTGGAAACTGAGGAAGTCCCACCAGACCAGAGTAAAGTGGCATGGAACAGAGCAGGGCAGAGTAGAGCAGGCTGCAGGAGGTGGAGCAGGTCTTTGTACAGCAGAGCTGCCTCGCCCAAGGGCCACCTCCCAGCCTTGCTCTTCCACACCTGTGCTGCTTCATAATTGTGCTATAATACAGGTAAGCTGTTCTCACAGCTGTGCTATAATTGAACTATTTGCACTGAGAAAAGTTTCCTTCCTTACTACACTCAAACTTGGAGGTTCCTGTTGGCATTGAATTGGCACCAACAACCATCAGTAGACAATTTCCAGGAGTGAAATCACTAGATAATATGGTAATTCTATTTCTAATATTTTGAGCACTCATCATGCAGTTTGCTGCAGAGCAGATGCACAATTTTATATTCCCTCAGATAATATACAAGTATTGCAGTTTCTTTCCCTTTAAAAAATAAAGCATTATTTATTTTAATTTTTTATAAAGATTTGATTAATTATTTTAGAGACAGGGGAAGGGAGGGAGGCAGAGAGGAAGAGAAACATCAATATGGTTGCATTTCAACTGCCTCCAGCTACGGGGCTGGCTGGAAGCCTGGCTTGCAACTTGACTATGTGCCCTGACTGGGAAATCGAACCAGCGACCTTTGGGTTAGCAGGGGGACACCTATCCACTGAGCCACCAGCCAGGGCTTAAAGGGTTGCAGTTTCTTCACATCCTCACCAGTACTTGTTCAGATCATTTTTTTTTAAAGTAATTCTGGCCATGCACACCTAGCCTAATGTGGAAAATTAGTTTCCCAACAGCTATTCACTCAGAATTATTGGCAGGTAATTCTCTTTTTTTAAAAATGTCATATAACATTACACTAGTTTTCAATGCATAACATGATTCAATATTTGTATTTATTGCAAAATGATCACCACAATGGGTCTAGTTAACCATCACCATGCATAGTAGTTACAATATTTTCTTGTGATGATGTATATATAGTTCTTGTGATGATACGTATTTCTTTTTAAAAATTTTATTTTTAAAATTTATTATTTTTAGAGAGAGGGGAAGGATGATAGGGAGAGAGATATCAATATATGGTTGCCTTTCACCTGCCTCCAGCTATGGACCTGGATGGAGACCTGGCTTGCAACCTGGTTATGTGTGCCCTGGCTGGGAATTGAACCAGCAACCTTTGAGTTCTCAGGCTGGCACCTTATCCACTGTGCCACCAGCCAGGGCTATATTTCTTTGAAAAAAAAAAAAGCCTCATATTTTCCAGACACTTCACAGATTTTTAAAAACTTTTATTTTACTATTGTTGTATTACATTCATCCCATCCCATCCCCACTCCCCTCTTCCCCACCTTCCCATTTCCCCCTAAAGTCAATCCCACTTGTCCATGTCCATGGGTCATTCATGCTAGTTCCTTGACTAAACTGTTTCCCTTCTTTGCCTCTTTCTCCTCCTCCTTCCCATCCCCTCCACTCTGCACACTGAAGGTATGTTCCTTGTATTCATGTCTCTGATTCTGATCTGCCTGTTTTGCTTGTTTTGTTCACTAGCGTCCTATAAAGGGTGAGATAATATGGTATTTGTCTTTCACTGGCTGGCTTATTTCACTAAGCATAATACTCTCTAGTTCCGTCCATGTTGTCACAAAAGGTAGGAGCTTCTTTCTTTCTGCTATGTAGTATTCCATTGTGTAAATGTACCAAAGATTTTTGATCCAATCATCCACTGATGGGCACTTAGGCTGTTTCCAGCACTTGTCTATTGTAAATAGCACTGCTTTGAAAATAGGAGTAATTAGTTCCTAATTAATTGGTGTTTCAGGGTTCTTCAGGTACAGTCCAAACAGTGGAATTGCTGGATCAAAAGGCAATTCCATTTTTAGTTTTATTTATTTATTTTAAAAATTTTATTGTTGTTGTATTACATCCATCCTGCTTTTACTCCCCAATGAACCCTTCCCCACCTACCTACTCCCCTGCAAAGTCAATACCACTTGTTGGCCATGTCCATGGTTCTGCCATGCTAGTTCCTTAACTAAACTGCTCCACTTCTTTGGCTCCTTCTCCCACTTCCCCTCTCCTCCTCCCCTATGCCCACTGAAGGCCTATACATTGTATTCATGTATCTGGTTCTGTTTTGTTTGTTTAGTGGTTCTGTTCATTATTGTCCTATAATGGGTGAGATCGTATGGTATTTGTCTTTTACTGACTGGCTTATTTCACTAAGCATGATACCATCCATGTTGTTGCAGGGGTAGGAGTACCTTCTTTTCTTCTATTGTGCAGCATTCCATTCATTTTTAGTTTTTAAAGAAAACTCCATATTGTTCTCCATAGTGGATACACCAGCCTGCATTCCCAACAACAATGCACCAGGGTTCCCTATTCCCCACATCGTCGCCAACACTTGTTGTTTGTTGATTTGTTGATGATTGCCATTCTGACAGGTGTGAGGTGATATCTTACTGTGGTTTTACTTTGCATCTCTCTGATGGCTAATGATGTTGAGCATTCTTTCATATGCCTTTGGGCCCTTTATATATTTTCCTCAGAATTGTCTGTTCAGGTTCTTTGCTCATTTGTTAATTGGGCTGTCTGTCTCCCTGATGTTGAGTTGCATTAGTTCTTTATATATTTTGGATATCAAACCCTTGTCTGAGGTATTATTGGCAAATATGTTTCCCCATACAGATGGTTCCCTTTGAATTTTGCTGGTGTTTTCTTTAGCTGAACAGAAACTTTTCAGTTTGATATAGTCCCATTTACTTATTTGTTCATTGATTTCCTTTGCCCTTGGAGAAGTATCAGGAAACATATTTCTGCATAGGATATCAAAAATTTTACTGCCTATATTTTTCTACAGGATTTTTATGGTGGCACTGCTTATGTTTAAGTCCTTTATCCACCTTAAGTTCATTCTGGTGTATAGTGTGAGTTGGTGGTCTAGTTTTAAATTTTTTGTATGTCCCTATCCATTTCTCCCAACACCACTTGTTGAAGAGACTGTTTTTACTCCATTTTATGTTCTTTCCCCCTTTGGCAAATATTAATTGACCATAGGGTCCAGGGTTTATTTCTGGGCTCTCGATTCTGTTCCATTGATCAATATGTCTATTCCTATGCCAGTACCAGACTGCTTTGATTACAGTTGCCTTGTAGTATAGTTTAATGTCCTGTATAGTGATTCCTCTTACCTTGTTCTCCTTTCTCAAGATTGCTGTGATTATTAGTGGAGATTTTTGGCTCCATATAAATTTTTGAAGTATTTATTCTATATCTGTAAAGTATGTTATTGGTATTTTAATTGGGATTGCATTTGGATAGTATGGACATTTTAATGATGTTAATTCTTCCTATCCATAAACATGGTATATGTTTCCATTATTTGTATCTTTCTTCATTTCTTTCTTCAATATTCTGTAGTTTTCTGAGTACAGGTCTTTTACCTTCTTGGTTAAGTTGATTCCTAAGTACTTTATTTTTCTTGTTGCTATGGTAAATGGGATCTGTTTTCTAGCTCTGATGTTTCATTATTGCTATACAAAAATGCTTTTGATTTTTGAATATGGACTTTATATCCAGCTATTTTTCTAACTTTGCTTATTAAGTCAAGTAGTTTCTTGGTGGAGTCTATCAGGTTTTGTATACCTGTACATGTACTGCATGTACATGTATACTGACATGTACACTACCATGTCATCTGCACATAATGACAGTTTTATTTCTTCCTTTCCAATTTGGATACATTTGATTCCTTTTTCTTCTCTGATAGCTATGGCTAGAACTTCCAAAACAATGTTGAAGAGAAGTGTAGAGCGTGGACAGGCTTGTCTTTTTCTTGATCTTAGGGGGAAAGATTTTAGTTTTTGCCCATTGAGTATGATGTTAGCTTCAGGCTTCTCATATATGACCTTAATGATGTTGAGGTATGCTTCCTCTATTCCCATTTTGCTGAGTATTCTTCTCATAAATGGTTGCTGTACTTTATTAAATGCTTTTTCAGCATCTACTGATATCATCATATGGTTTTTCTTTCATTTTGTTGATGTGGTATATTACATTTATTGATTTGCAAATGTTGTACCATCCTTGAATCCCTGGGAATGAAACCGACTGGATCATGGTGTATGATCTTTTTAATGTATTGCTGTATCAGGCTGACCAATATTTTGTTGAGAATCTTAGCATGTATGTTCATCAGAGATATTAGCCTGCAGTTTTATTTCTTAGTTATGTCTTGACCTGGTTATGGGATTAGAATAATATTGACCTCATGAAAAACAGTTTGGTATTCATCCCTCTTTTTGTATTTTCTTGAATAGGTTGAGAAGGATAGGAGTTAATTCTTCCCTAAATGTTTGGTAGAATTCACCTGTGTATCCATCTGGTCCAGGGCTCTTGTGCTTTGGGAGACTTTTGCTTACTTCTTCAATTTCACTAGTTCTATTGGCCTATTCAGGCTTTCTGCTTCTTCTGGATTCAGTTGTGGTAGATTATACATTTCCAAAAATTTGTCCATTTCTCTCAGGTTGTCATATTTCTTGTCATATAGTTGTTTGTAGTTCATATAGAAATCCTTTCTATTTCTAAAGTATCAGTTGTGATTTCTCCTCTGTCATTTCTGATACTGTTTATTTGGGTCCTCTCTCTTTTTCTTGATGAGTCTGGTTAAAGGCTTGCCAATTTCGTTTACTTTTTCAAGGAAACTGCTCTTGGATTTATTGATTTTTCTAATTGTAGTTTGAGTCACTAAATTATTGAATCCTGCTCTGATCTTGATAATTTCCTTCCTTCTACTTGCTCTGGGCTTTCTTTGCTGTTGCTCCACTAGTTCTTGCAGTTTATGGTTAAGTAGTTTGTATACGCTTCTTTTATCCTTTTTAGGTAGGCCTGTATTGCTATGAATTTCCCTCTGAGGACTGCATTTGCTGTGTCCCAAAGGTTTTGTGCTGTTGTGTATCCATTGTCATTTCTTTCCAGAAACTTTTGGATTTCATTTTTGATCTCATTGTTAACCCATTCATTACTTAACAGCATGTTATTCAGTCTCCATGAGTTAGAGTGTTTTTGGTTATTTCCCTTGAGAGTGGTTTATAGTTTAAAGCCATTGTGATGTGAGAAGATGTTTGGTATGATTTCAGTTTTCCTGAATTTGTGGCGGCTTGTCTTGTGATGTACCATGTGGTCTATCTTGGAGAATGATCTATGTGCATTTGAAAAGAATGTGTATTTTGCTTTTTGGGGATGAAAGGTTCAGTTAGGTCCATTTCCTCTGAAGTGTTGTTCAATGCCACAATATCCTTGGTGGTTGTTGATTGGAGGATCTGTCCATTGTTGATAGTGGTATATTAAAATCTCCTAATGTTAATGTGTTGCTGTCCATATCCTTCTCGAAGTTCTCCAAGATTTTCCTTATATATTTGGGATCTCCTATGTTAGGTGCATATATGTTTACCAGAGTTACGTCTTCTTCATGGATTGTTCCCATAAGTATTCTGAAATGTCCTGCTTTGTCTCTTTTTATGTACTGCATTATAAAATCTATTTTTTAAAATTTTATTGTTGTTGTATTACACCCATCCCCTTTTGGCTCCCCTTTGTCCACCTCCCCACCCACCCATTTCCCCCCAAAGTCAATCCCACCTATTTTCCATGTCCATGGTTACTTTTACTAGGTTCTTGTCTAAGCTGCTCCTCTTCCTTGCCTCTGCCTCCCCACTCCACCAACCCCTTTCACCCTGACCACTGAAGGCCTATTCACTCTATTCATATATTTAGTTCTGTTTTGCTTGTTGTTAGTTTTGTTCATTATCGTCCCATAATGGGTGAGATCGTATGATATTTGTCCTTCACGGACTTGCTTATTTCACTAAGCATAATACTCTCCAGTTCCATCCATGTTGTTGCAAAGGGTATAAGTTTCTACTTTCTTTCTGCTGTATAGAATTCCATTGTGTAAATGCACCAAAGTTTTTTGATCCAATCATCCACTGATGGGCACTTAGGCTGTTTCCACCACTTGGCTATTGTCAATAGTGCTGCTATGAACATATTCTCTATTCTGTTCCATTGATCTATATGTCTATTCTTATGCCAGTACCATGCTGTTTTGATGACAGTAGCCTTGTAGTATTGTTTGAGGTCCGGTATTGTGATTCCTCCTACCTTGTTCTTCTTTCTCAAGATTGTGGTGGCTATTCGTGGGCATTTTTGGCTCCATATAAATTTTTGAAGTATTTTTACTATTTCTGTGAATTCTGTCATTGGTATTTTAATTGGGATTGCATTGAATCTGTAGATTGCTTTGGGTAGTATGGACATTTTAATGATGTTAATTCTTCCCATCCATGAACATAATATATGCTTCCATTTATTTGTGTCTTCCTTGATTTCTTTCTTCATTGTCCTGTAGTTTTTTGAGTACAGGTCTTTTACTTCCTTAGTTAAGTTTATTGCTAGGTACTTTATTTTTCTTGTTGCTATGGTAAATGGGATTTGTTTTTTCGCTTCTATTTCTGTTGTTTCATTATTGGTATACAAAAATGCTTTTGATTTCTGGATATTGATTTTATACCCAGCTGTTTTGCTGAATTTGCTTATTAGATTGTGTAAGCTTTTGTTGGAGCCCACCGGGCTTTGTATGTATGCTATCATATCATCTGCAAATAATGACAGTTTGACTTCCTCCTTTCCAATTTGGATACCTTTGATTCCTTTTTCTTCTCTGATGGCTATAGCTAGAACTTCCAAGACAATGTTAAATAGAAGTGGAGAAAGTGGACAGCCTTGTCTTGTTCCTGACCTTAGGGGTAAAGCTTTCAGTTTTTATCCATTAAGTATGATGTTGGCTTCAGGTTTCTCATAGATGGCCTTTATGATGTTGAGGTATCCTCCTTCTATTCCCATTTTGCTGAAGGTTTTTATCATAAATGGTTGCTGCACTTTATCAAATGCTTTTTCAGCATCTATTGATATGATCGTATGGTTTTTATCTTTCAATTTGTTGATGTGGTGTATTACATTGATTGATTTTCGAATGTTGTACCATCCTTGCATCCCTGGGATGAAACCCACTTGATCA
The DNA here is from genome assembly GCA_004026585.1 of Noctilio leporinus. NCBI lineage: Eukaryota > Metazoa > Chordata > Mammalia > Chiroptera > Noctilionidae > Noctilio > Noctilio leporinus. The sequence goes on from PVIW01010654.1 coordinate 23,622, forward strand.
TGGTGTATGATCTTTGTAATATACTGGTGAATCCGATTGGCCAATATTTTGTTGAGAATTTTAGCATCTATGTTCATCAGAGATATTGGCCTGTTGCTTTCTTTCTTAGTTGTATCTTGCCCTGGTTTTGGGATTAGAATAATATTGGCCTCATAGAAAGAGTTTGGGAGTCATCCCTCTTCCTGAGTTTTTTGGTATAGTTTGAGGAGGATAGGAGTTAGTTCTTCTTGAAATGTTTGGTAAAATCCACCTGTGTAGCCATCTGGACCAGGGCTTTTGTGCTTTGGGAGATTTTGGATTACTTCTTTAATTTCACTAGTTGTTATTGTCCTATTCAGGGTTTCTGCTTCTTCTGGGTTCAGTTTTGGTAGACTATACATTTCCAGAAATGTGTCCATTTCATCCAGGTTGTCATATATTTTGTCATAGAGTTGTTTGTAGTAATTTCTTACAATCTTTTGTATTTCTGAGGTATCAGTTGTGATTTCCCCTCTTTCAGTTCTGATTCTGTTGATTTGGGTCCTCTCTCTCTTTTTCTTGATGAGTCTGGATAAGGGCTTGTCAATTTTGTTTATTTTTTCAAAGAACCAGCTCCTGGTCCTGTCGATTCTTCAAATTGTAGTTTGAATCTCTGAGTTATTTAGTTCTGCTCTGATCTGGATGATTTCCTTCCTTCTACTTGCTCTGGGCTTTGTTTGTTGTTGCTGCTCTAGTTCTTGCAGCTTTGTGGTTAGGTCGTTTTTATAAACTTCTTGTAACCTTTTTTGGAAGGCCTGTATTGCTATCAATTTCCCCCTGAGAACTGCCTTTGCTGTATCCCATAGGTTTTGGGCTGTTGTGTGTTCATTGTCATTTGTTTCCAGGGACTTTTTGATTTCATCTTTCATCTCATTGTTGACCCCTTCATTGCTTAAAAGCATGTTATTCAGTCTCCATGAGTTAGAGAATTTTTGGGTTTTTCCTTTGAATTTGGTTTCTAGTTTCAAGCCATTTTGATCTGAGAAGATACTTTGTATGATTTCCATTTTCCTGTATTTGTGGAGGCTTGTGTTGTGACATACCATGTGGTCTATCTTGGAGAATGATCCATGTGCATTTGAGAAGAATGTGTATTTTGCTTCTTTGGGGTCTAAGACTCTGTATACATCAGTTAGGTCCATTTCCTCTAGAGTGTTGTTCAATGCCACAACATCTTGGGGGATTTTTTGTTTGGAAGATCTGTCCATTATTGATAGTGGGGTATTTAAACCCCCTACTGTTAGTGTGTTGCTGTCTATGTCTTTCTTAAAGTCTTCCAAGATTTTCCTTATATATTTCAGAGCTCCTATGTTGGGTGTGTATATGTTTATCAGAGTTATTTCTTCTTGATGGATTGTTCCCTTAAGTATTAGGAAATGTCCATCTTTGTCCCTTTGTATGTCCTTCATTGTAAAATCTATTTTATCTGAAATCAGTATTGCTACTCCAGCTTTTTTTTCATGTCCATTTGCTTGATATATAGTTTTCCATCCCTTCACTCTCAATCTGTGCCGATCTTTTGTTCTGAGGTGGGTCTCTTGAAGATAGCATATATGTGGGTCATATTATCTTATCCATTTGGCTACCTTATGTCTTTTGATTGATGCATTTAACCCATTTACATTTAAGGTGATTATTGATTGATACTTATTCATTGCCATTTTCTCCATTTGTGTCTGTATTCCTCTTTGGCTTTCTCTGTTTCTTCATTTCATTTGTTTACTTATTTTTAGAGCAGACCCGTTAGCATTTCTTGCATTGCTGGTTTGGTAGAGATGTATTCTTTTAGTCTTTTTTTGTCTGGGAAGCTCCTTATTTCTCCTTCTATCTTGAATGAGAGCCTTGCTGGGTAGAGTATTCTTGGTTGCAGGCCTTTGTTTACCATACTTGAAATACTTTTTGCCATTCCCTTCTGACTTGAATTGTTTCTGTTGAATAATCATTTGATAGCCTTATTGGACCTCCTTATATGTTATTTGTCTTTTCTCTCTTGATGCTTTTAGGATTCCCTCTTTGTCTTTGAAATTCACCATTTTAATAATAATGTGCCTTGGTGTTGGTCTGTTTGGGTTGATCCTCATCGGGACTCTCTGTGCTTCCTGAACTTGATTAATGTTTTCACTCATCATGTTAGGGAAATTTTCTATCATGACTTTTTTGAACAGATTTTCCATTCCTTGTTTCTCTTCTCCTTCTGGTATCCCTGTGATACGGATGTTGTTATGTGTCATGTTGTCCTGCAGCTCTCTTAAACCTTCTTCAGTCTTATTCATCCTTTTTTTATTCTCTTATACTGTCTTGGAGTATTTGTCTACATTATCCTCCAACTCGCTGATCTGGTCCTCTGCTTTCTCTAGCCTGCTGTTGATTCCTTCTACTGTATTCTTCAGTTCAAAAATTGTATTCTTCATTTCCTCCTGCTCTTACTGATAGTTTGTATGTCCTTTTTAAATCTGGTGTAGTTCTCAGTTAGTTTCTTGTAGCTTCCCTCGAGTTGTTTTTAGTTTTCTTTGAGCTGACTGAGCTCACTTACCTTCTCTGTCATCATTATTTTGAATTCCATATCTGATAGTTTGCTTGCCTCTATTTCATTAAGTGATCTTTCTGGGGATTTCTCCTTTCCTTTTGGTCATGGACTCTTTTTCTCCCCATATTTAGGTTTTATAGTAAATGAATCAGACTGTGATCAGCTGGCAGGCTAAGGAACTGCTAGGTGGAATGGATTATTTTAGTTCTATTCCTGTTGGTCTGTGATTCACCACCAGGCTTGGAGTGACAGGCTACTTCAGTTGCAAATCAATAAATCAACTACCAAACTCAGGCCCTGCTGCCTAGACTTAGAGGTTCAATTTTAATCCAATGGATCTGCTGCCAGCTCAGGTGCACCCAATCATGTTGTGATGAAGTGTCCTCTTCTGTTCTGTTTGTGGTTATGGGACTTCATTCCAGCTGGTCTTCTGTTGATAATTCCAGCTAACTTTTTCTCCAAAAAAGTAATTCAAGATGCAACCTTTTCCATGGCTGCAAGATATTCTCCTTTGAGGACTTTTTTCACCCTGGCTCCTGCGGAGGGAGGGCAGAGTGGATTGGAGACATGTGGGGAGAGTTTGTGGTGGTGGCTTGGAGGAAAGAAGTCAGGAAGCATCTGTGGGGTTCTGGTGCTGACTCATTACCCATACCTCCCATTATACATCATCTTTATACTGCATTGTGTGTTCACCTCCAAAGTCTAATCTTCTCCCAGTACCATGTATTGGACCCCCTTTCCCTTCAGGAACTGCCATAGTGTCTATTTTTCTTTCATTTGTTCATTTGTTGATGTCTGTTTTATATTGAATATACGAGTGGAAGTATTTGGTTTTTGTCCTTTTCTGTCTGACATTTCAATTAGCATGATATTCTGAAGATCCATCCATGTTGTACAAATGGCAATATTTTATTTTTTATGGCTAATATTCCATTGTGTATGTACCATATTTTCCTTATCCAATTATCTATTGAAGAACACAAGTTGTTTCCACCTTACACCTGTTAGGAGAGCTTTTATCAATAAGACATGTAATAAGAAATGTTGGAGAGGATTAGGAGAAAATGGAACCCTCATTCCTGCTGGTGGGAGTGTAAAATGGTTCATCCACTTTAGAAAATAGTATGGGAGTTCCTCAGAAAATTAAGAATAATCATCAATCTCTTATGAGTATCCACCCAAAATTTTTGAAAATACTTATTTGTAAAAAACAATATTCCTTATGTTTATTGCAGTATTATTCACAATAGCCAAGGCATGGAAACAACCAATTCCCATATTCTAATTTGGATTATACCATTCTAAATGTAATCTGGCCACCTAAAGGCATTGCCACTAGATGGCAGTCAAGATACCAGATCTGTTTTTCTCCCTTTGAGGCTACACAAAAGCTGAACAGAAGCCCAGGGAGCCCTTGGGTTAGGAAGCAGCAAAAGCCCATCTGGAAATCTCAAGCCCTGAAGTCTGTCTTAGTAGTGAGGATTTCTCCAGGATTCCAACCCCAACATTCAGAATCACATCCATGCCACAGCATAGACCACTACCCTCAGGGGAAAAACAGCAAAATACAAGATGTCAAAACCTCAAAAGGAATGTGTAGGTTTAGGAAAACAATGGTTCTTCAAGAAACTTCAGGCAAAGAGTGCCTCTTTGATCCATGAAAGGGTGAAAAAAAAAAAAAAGGTGTTCTGGCAGAATTTGCCATAAGATATCTAGGTGAAAAGAACACCTAGCTCTAAGCTAACTCTGAGGAGACTGCCAGCTGCTCTTAATGCTTTCCACAACAGACTTTGAACCAGCAATCATCTGATGTCTGCCACATCTCCTGTGGTAGAGGGAAAACTTTGCCACAGTGCTTTGCATTTTCTGTATCTGGACTGGCCCTGTGGCTTGCTTTGATGACGAACTATGTAGTGTAAGGGATGCTTGAATTTTAAAACCTGGGCCTTCAGGGGTCTTGCCCTTCCACCATTACCCTTCTGGAATGCTCCTTCTGCCCTGCAAGGAAGCACTAACTTAGACAAATTGAGTCCTGAAAGCTCCCATTCAGAAGGGGGCCCAGTAAAGGCACCACACCTATGAGTGAGGCTCTTTGACCTACCCTGACTGAGCCACTAGCTGAGCGATACCTTCCCAATGAGTCAGGCAATTTTCAGAACTGTGGAAAATAACTTTTTTTTTTTTTTTTTTTTTAAGTATAAGCCACTTTGATTTGGCATGGTTTGTTACCTAGTGAGATGACAGATTACCTCCCTAGTAAGGAACTCTAGTGTATATAAAGTTAAAGTTCTTTCCCTGCTGTCCAAGGCCCCTTTAATTTAGGCCCCTTTTTTGCCTCACTTCCTCACCCTTCTGCCTTCAATCTGCTCTAGTTCCCCCAGCCCTTCTTCCCTGGAACATGTAAGTCTCCCCTCATTTCCCTCCATGACAAGCATGCCCCTTCTCAAGGGCTCTGTGCTGACTGCTGCTTTCTCAGGAAGGTTCAGCTCCTGGGATGGCTCCCTCACTCTTTCTAGGGCCTTACTCTTATGGTATTGAGAAGCCTGTCCTGCCCTCACCTGAAATGCCTGGCTCTACTGAAGTGCTTGCCCCACCCTCATCCTCTGCATTCCCTTCACTTTCCCATGCTTTATTTTTCTTCATAGTACATATAAATAGTTGACATTTTTATTGCTTTATCTCTCTATTTGGTGTTCCATCTGCCACTAAAAAAAAGCTCTATGAATGTTGTCTTTGTTCACTTTTGTACCTACTGTCTGGCAATAATAAAAAATAATAGCTAAGATCTACGAAACACTTATCCTCAGCCTGGTGCTATTAAAGAACTTCAGATGCACCTCACAGAAAATTTAGGAGGTAATCACTATTCCCCCACTTCACAGATGAGAGAACTGAGTCATAAACAGATTAATAACTCTTAAACAGCAGAGCTAGCATTTAAATACAGGTAGACTAGATTATCGTAGGTATATAATAAATGCATGTTTAATGAATAAACAAATAAATGAATTGTCTAATTCTTCTTGAGCCAGGGAAAAATTGCTGCTGAATGATGCCTCCCAATATCTTTCATTCTTTTATTTTTTAATATTATGGTTGTTTTACGTCCATCCCTTTTTTACTTCTCTCTGCCCTTTCCCCACCCACCCACTCCCCACCAAAGTCAATCCCACTTGTTGTTCATGTCCATGGTCCTTCCATGGAAGGACCATGGAAGGTCCTTGATTAAATGGCTCCCCTTCTTTCCCTCTTCCTCCCTCCCACTTCCTCCTGTCCACTGAAGGTTTATTCATTGTATTCATGTGTCTGATTCTGTTTTGCTTGTTTATTTGTTTTGTTCATTATTGTCTTGTAATGTGTGAAATCATATGGTATTTGTCTTTCACTGAATGGCTTATTCCACTCAGCATAATACTTTGTAGTTCCATCCATGTTGTTGCAAAGGTTAGGAGTTCCTTCTTTTTTTCTGCTGTGTAGTATTCCGTTATGTAAAAGGACCAAAGATTTTTTATCCGGTCACCCACTGATGGGCACTTAGGCTGATTCCAGCACTAGCCTATTGTAAATAGCACTGCTATGAACATTGAGGTACATAGGTTCTTATGAATTGGTGTTTCAGGATTCTTTGGGCATAGTCCTAGTAGAGGAATTGCTAGATCAAAAGGCAGTTCCATTTTTAGTTTTTTGAGAAAACTCCATTCTGTTTTCCATAGTGGCTGCACCAGCCTGCATTCCCTCCCACCAACAGTGCACAGGGTTCCCTTTGCCCCACATCCTCCCCAACACTTGCTGTTTGTTGATTTGTTGATGATTGCCATTCTGACAGGTGTGAAGTGGTATCTTATGGTAGTTTTCATTTGCATCTCTCTGATGACTAGTGATGTTGAGCATTCTTTCATGTGCCTCTGGGTCCTTTATATATCTTCCTCAGTGAGCTGTCTGTTCAGGTCCTTTGCCCATTTTTAATTGGACTGTCTGTCTACCTGGTGTTGAGTTGCATTAGTTCTTTATATATTTTGGATATCAAACCCTTTTCTGAGGTATCATTGGCAATTATGTTTTCCCATCCAGTAGTTCCCTTTGAATTTTACTGGTGTTTTCTTTAGCTGAACAGAAACTTTTCAATTTGATACAATTGAATAAATCCCATTTGTTGATTTGTTCTTTTATTTCTTTTGCCCTTGGATAAGTGTCAGTAAACATATTTCTGCATAGGATATCGGAAATTTTACTGCCTATATTTTTCTCCAGGACCTTTATGGTGGCAACTGCTTATGTATAAATCCTTTATCCATCTTGAGTGTATTCTGGTGTATGGTGTTAGTTGGTGGTCTAGTTTTATATTTTTGCATGTTGCTGACCAGTTCTCCCAACACCACTTGTTGAAGATTCTGTTTTCACTCCATTTTATGTTCCTTCCCCCTTTGTCAAATATTAGTTGACGATGGAGTCCTGGGTTAATTTCTGGGCTCTCTATTCTGCTCCATTGATCTATATGTTTATTCTTATGTTAGTACCAGATAGTTTTGATGACAGTAGCCTTGTAGTATTGTTTGAAGTCCGGTATTGTGATTCCTTCTACCTTGTTCTTCTTTCTCAAGATTGGTGTGGCTATTGATGGGTATTTTTGGCTCCATATAATTTTTGAAGTTTTTTTTTTTTTTCTGTGAAGTAAGTCATTGGTATTTTAATTGGGATTGCATTGAATCTATAGATTGCTTTGGGTAGTGTGGACCTTTTAATAATGTTAATTCTTCCCATCCATGAACATGGTATATGCTTCCATTTATTTGTATCTTCCTTGATTTCTTTCTTCATTGTTCTGTAGTTTTCTGAGTACAGGTCTCTTACCTCCTTAGTTAAGTTGATTCCTAGGTACTTTATTTTTCTTGTTGCTATGGTAAATGGGATTTGTTTTTTTCCTTCTATTTCTGTTGTGTCATTATTGGTATACAAAAATGCTTTTGATTTCTGGATATTGGCTTTATATTCAGCTAATTTGCTAAATTTACTTATTAGGTCGAGTAAGTTTTTGGTGGAGCCTATTGGGTTTTGTATGTATGTACACTATCATATCATCTTCAAATAATGACAGTTTGACTTCCTCCTTTCCAATTTGGATACCTTTGATTCCTTTTACTTCTTTGATGGCTATGGCTAGAACTTCCAAGACAATGTTGAATAGAAATGGAGAAAGTGGAACGCCTTGTCTTGTTCCTGATCTTAGGGGGAAAGCTTTTAGTTTTTGTCCATTAAATATGATGTTGTCTTTAGGTTTCTCACATATGGTCTTTATGATGTTGAGGTATGCTCCTTCTATTCCCATTTTGCTGAGAGTTTTTATCATAAATGGTTGGTGCACTTTGTCAAGTGCTTTTTCAGCATCTATTGATATGATCATATGGTTTTGCCTTTCATTTTGTTGATGTGGTGTATTACATTTATTGATTTACAAATGTTGTGCCATCATTACATCCCTGGGATTAAACCCAGTTGATCATGGTGTATGATCTTGGTAATATACTGCTGAATCTGATTGGCCAATATTTTGTTGAGAATTTTATCATCTATGTTCATCAGAGATATTGGCCTGCAGTTTTCTTTCTTAGTTGTATCTTGCCCTGGTTTTGGGATTAGAATAATATTGACCTCATAGAGGTCTTCCCTCTTCCTGCATTTTTTGGTAGAGGTTGAGAAGAATAGGAGTTAGTTCTTTAAATGTTTGGTAAAATTCACCTGTGTATCCATCTGGTCCAGGGCTTTTGTGCTTTGGGAGATTTTGGATTACTTCTTTCATTTCACTAGTTGCTATTAGCTCAATCAAGCTTTCTGCTTCTGGGTTCTGTTTGGTAGATTATACATTTCCAGAATTGTGTCCATTTTATCCAGGTTGCCATATTTCTTGTCATATAGTTGTAATAATTTTCCTCTGAGGACTGCCTTTGCTGTGTCCCATAGGTTTGAGACTGTTGTGTACTCATTGTCATTTGTTTTCAGAAACTTTTTTATTTCATCTTTGATCTCATTGTTAACCCATTCATTACTTAACAGCATGTTATTCAGTCTCCGTGAGTTAGCATGTTTTTGGTTTTTTCCCTTGAGATTGATTTCTAGTTTCAAGCCATTGTGTTGTGAGAAGATGCTTGGTATGATTTCATTTTACCTGAATTTGTGGAGACTTGTCTTGTAACTTACCATGTGGTCTACGTTAGAGAATGTTCCATGTGCATTTGAAAAGAATGTGTATTTTGCTTTTTGGGGGTGAAAGGTTCTGTATATATCAGTTAGTTCCATTTTCTCTAGAGTGTTGTTCAATGCCACAATATCCTTGGTGCCTTTTTTGGGGGGGGAAGATCTGTCCATTGTTGATAGTGGTGTATTAAAATCCCCTACTATTAATATGTTGCTATTTATATCCTTGAAGTTCTCCAACATTTTCCTTGCATATTAGGGAGCTACTACGTTAGGTGCATATATGTTTACCAGAGTTACGTCTTCTTGATAGATTGTTCCATTAAGTATTATGAAATGTTCTGCTTTGTCTCTTTTTATGGCCTTGATTGTAAAATCTATTTTGTCTGACATAAGTATCGCTACTCCAGCCTTCTTTTCAAGTCCATTGCTTGATATACATTTTTTCATTCCTTATCTTTCAGTCAGTGTTAATCTTTTGTTTTGAGATGGGCCTCTTGAAGACAGCATATTTGTGGGTCCTGTTTTCTTATCCATTCAGCTACCCTATGTCTTTTGATTGGCACATTTAATCCATTTACATTTAAGGTTACAATTGATTGCCATTTTCCCCCTTTGTACCTGCATTCCTCTCTGTCTTTCTCTGTTTCTTTGTTTTTTTAAAAGGCAGACCCTATAGCATTTCTTGCAATGCTGGTTTGGTAGAGATGTATTCTTTTAGTCTTCTTCTGTCTGGGAAACTACTTATTTCTCCTTTCATTTTGAATGAGAGCCTTGCTGGCTTGAGTATTCTTGTTTGCAGGCCTTTGTTTTCCATCACTTGGAATATTATTTCCCTTCTGGCTTGTATTGTGTCTGTTGAATAATCATTTGATAACCTTAATTGATCCCCCTTATATGTCATTTTTTGTTTTTCTCTCTTGATGCTTTTAGGATTCTCTCTTTTTCTTTGAAATATGCCACATTAATTATAATGTGTCTTGGAGTGGGTCTGGTTTTTTCATCTTCATTGGGATCCTCTGTCCTTCCTGAAATTGAGTAACATTTTCACTCATCATTTTAGGGAAATTTTCTATCATTATTTTTTGAACAGGTTTTCCATTCCTTGTTTCTCTTCTCCTTCTGGTATCCCTATGGTATGAATACTATTGCATTCCATGTTGTCTTGCAGCTCTCTTAAAACCTTTTCATTCTTGTTCAGCTTTTTTTCATCCTGTTGCACTGTCTTAGAATATTTGTCTACATTGTCCTCCAGCTTGCTGATGTGATCCTCTGCTTTCTCTAGCCTTTTGTTGATTCCTTCTATTGTATTCTTCAATTCAGAAATGATATTCTTCATTTCCTCCTGGCTCTTACTGATAGTTTCTAAGTCCTTTTTAATGCTGTTGTAGCTCTCAGTAAGTTTTTTGTAGCTTCCCTGGAGTTCTTTGTAGTTCCCCTGGAGTTGTTTATAGTTTTCTTTGAGCTGGCTGAGCTTATTGAGCTTCTCTATCATCATTATTTTGAATTCAATATCTGATAGTTGCTTGTCTCTGTTTCAGTTAGTGATCTTTCTTGAGATTCCTCCTTTCCTTTTGGTGATGGAGTGATTCTTTTTGTCCCCATTTTGGGTGTCTGTTGTTGCTTGTTTTTTGTCTTGGATTCATCTGCTGTGATTTCTTTTCATCATGGAACACCCTTTTGTGTTAGGAGAATTGTGAAATTCACTATTATAGTTTCCTACGTTTCCTCAACTTTTTGCTCTTGGGGTGACTTTATGTCATGAACTTGGGCTGTCTGCTTTTATTTTGTATTTGTTGTATATGTTGCTCCTTTTCCTCCAGTTGGCTGATTATGAGACAGTCCTTCTATCCCATATCATACACTGTTTTTCTGCTGCTCCTGAAACAGAACCACCAGTCTAGGCAAAATAACCACACCTTCAGAGATATCTTTCTCCTTTAATACCCCTTTCAACTGCCTATGAACTTAGCTAAATACCCATACCCTCCAAGGTAACCCCCACTTTTAATCACATCCTCAGCTGCAACTGAGCCAGTCTTACTAGGGATATTGATATGATAAGACTGTTATGCAAGGGGGAAATGATTAAGTTGACTAAAGTATAGGTAATTTTGAAGGGTGCAAAGGAGTAGCAAAGATAGCAGGGATATGGGAGAAAAAGCCAACTTATCTCTTCTACAGAAATGAGGAGAGGGAGAATCAGAAAGCCTGAGGTATGAGTGAACAGTATAAGCCTACATATGTAGTTGCCACATCTACCTCCCTATCCACCCTTAATGAGCCCTGATTGGTCCAGTGGGAGCCAGGAACTGTGCTCTTTTAGCAGAAAAAAAAGAATGTGTAGTGTAGTCTTTAGTAGCACACCCACAAAAGAAAATAAATAAAACAAAGAAGAAAGAAAGGAAGAAAGAGAAAGAAAGAAAGAAAGAAAGAGAGAGAGAGAGAGAGAGAGAGAGAGAGAGAGAAGGGTTTAAGTGGCTGGGGAGGGGAGGAATGCTTAGATTGAGGACTGGGAATGAGTTGTAGCAGGAGAGTGTGTAGACTAAAACAAGAGTAGGAGGAGGGTCTTGGGTATTTAGGTAGATTGAGAAAGGGAGGAGTAAAAATATGTGAGCTGGGATACACTATGATATAAATAGTATTTACTTAAAATGCACTAATTGTGAAGGTTGGAAGTAACTTTTGAAAAGGATATATTGGGGATTAATAGTTAATGTAGCTCTCAGTATAACTAAGGTACTTGAGATTAGCGGTGATCCATTTCCTGAACCTGCCTCTTTTTTTTGATCAAGTCTCTGCAGTCTACAGTCAAGCTGTGTGGTCTTGGAGTGTCAGGGCCTATGGCTGTCACAGTCAAGGCTGATTCTGAGTGCCAGCCCCCTGGTAGGCTGAGCCTCCAATAGCCTAGCTGTGTTTCTGCACCGTGGGTGTTTTGGTGCCTTCCTTCTCTCACTGGTTCTGTGTGAAGACCTGCAGGGTGCTTATGTGGTGTCTATGGCTGCCCCTCCCCCTTCAGCTCCTGGGATAGGCACCTGGCTCCAATGCTGGTTGGCCTGCAACCTTGCTGGCTTCTGTGATGGCTGGCCCTACCTCCCCGACCAGCTCCCGGAGGAGGTTGTCCCTGTCCGCAAACAGTGCCTGGCTCCCTGGGGGAACCCCTGGTCTCCTGCCTGTGAAGACTAGCCTTCCTGGCAGTTCGGCTCTGTGAGGAGGCTTTCACTGCTGCCTCTGGGATGCACGCCTGGGTTCCCAGGGTTTCTGCAGCACAGTTTACCAGGAAAGGACAGCTCTGCTTGCAGTCCAGCTCTGTGAGAAGGTTTTCACTGCTGCCTCTGCAATATGTGCCTGGCTCTCCAGGGTATTTGCAGTGCAGTCTGAGAGATGCTATGCCTGCTCCTCCAGTTCCCAGAGGAGGCCTTTGTTGCCTGCAATGGGTGAGCCAGTTGCACCAGCTGCAAGTTCCTGGCTCAGTTTCGAGTTTTTGTGGGAGCCTACTTGCAGGTATGGGTGCATGGGGTTGGGCCTCCTTCTTCGCTGGGGCTCCAAGCTCCCCTCTCCTCGGGTGGCACAGTGGCACAATTTTTGGTCCACTTGCTTCTTGGTCCAGTGCACTTCCCATTGCTCCTTCTCTCTCAGGTCTCTCCTCCTTTGCCTCTGGCCCCAAGAGGTGCTTCCTCTCTCTCAGGCTCAGGAATGGAGCTCTCATATTGTTCCTCTCCTGCAGCAGTTCAGTTCCTCATTCCCTCTGGAGTTTGCACTCACTATCCACACTTAACTCACTATCCACACTTAACTATCTGATTTCTGACTAGAAATCAGAGCCTGAAGCTGTTTTCAGTTAGAGCCATGCTTCTGGGCAGAGCTGCCACTTGCCCAGAGCCAACTTTGTCCTGCCGGCGGGTAATGAACTATCTCATATGCTCTCCTGTAGGTCTCTGCAGCCTCTGGGCTGTGCACCCCTGAGTCCAGATGCTTACTGCTCTAATTCAAAGGGACCTGCAGACGTCTTGTGCTCCCTACCCTATCCTCTGGCACTCAAGAATACCATCAGCACAGCTCTCTACTCTGTTGCCATCTTTCCCTTCCTTTAAAAAAATCTTTAAAAAAACACAATGTAATACCATTCTACATCTGATGAGACAGCTAAAAATAAAAAGACAAATGATAAGTATTGACAAAGATGTAGAGAAATTGGAACTCTCATGCATTACTGGTAGGAATGTAAAATGGTAATATTTCTTTTGAAACCTTTTTGGTGGTACCTCAAAAGATTAAACTTAGATTACCATATGACTAATTCCACAGGCATGTAGCCAAGATAAATTAAAATACATGTCCACACAAAATCTTGTATACAAATATTCATAGCAGCATTGTTCACAACAGCCAATAAGTAGAAATAACCCAAACATCCAAAAGCTGATAAGTGGATAAGTAAAATATAGTATATCAATATAATAAATTATTGTTTATACATGTTGCAATCTTGAAAACATGCTAAGTGAAAGAAGACAGACATACAAGCCGTACATTATAAGTTTCCATTTACATGATATGACCCAGAATAGATAAATCCATAAAGACAGAAAGTAGAATAATAGTTGCCTAGGACTGGGGTGGGGAGTTGATGGGGTGGAATGGTGAGTGAATGCTAATGATTACAGGGTTTCTACTTGGGGTAATGACAGTGTCTAAAATTGATTGTGGTAATGGTTTCCTAACTCTATGAATATACTAAGAGCCATTGAGATTATTGAGAGATCCAAGATGGCAGCAAAGTAAATGGAAGTTATATTCACCTCTCGCAGGACCAAACTGGAATTGCAACTATAATACAGAGCAAGTCAATTTGAATTATCAACTGAAGAAAAGCTGAAGAGGATTCTTATAACCAAGTATTATCAAAAGAAACCACATCAAGACTTGTAGGAAAGGTGATGAACCAAAAAGGCCTGGACCTGCTCCCATAGGCAGCAGGTGAGATTTTGGAGGGATATTGCAGATGTAGGGTTTCCCCCTGAGAAAGGTGGATCCTAAGCTGGGGTTCTTAGACCAGAGCACTAGTGCTAGAATGAGGTGCCTACATAATATTCAGTTATGAAAATCAATGGTGATTCTGTCTGCCAGGGAAAGATGGAGCCTGCTAGGGATATAGGCACCCTCTTAAAGGGTCAATGCTAACATCTTATTTGCAGTCACTCACCCTGGGCTCTGGCAGAATGAGTGTGGAAATTATGAGAGTCATGTAAAAAGACTGGGGTTTGTTGCTCTGGGGAAAGAGCTGGAAGAACAGCTGCCAGAATACCTGTGCTGAGTCACTCACCCACATCAATGACATTATCTTTTGTTGGGTGGAGCACTCCTTACCTAAGGCATCACCTTGAGGGAAAGCCATAGCTCCATCATCTGGATTCCCTCTCACCCTACCCTGCAGAACTTCAGCCTGCTGAGGAATCAGCTGCTTGGGCCAGGGTGTAAAGGTCTTAGCAGACTCTGGGCATGTTGGTGTCTGAGTTGTGTGGCTTTGGGGAGGGGGCATTCATTCAACTTTTCTGTGAAGCTGACTGACATCTCCCCTTCATAGAAGATCCCCTCTGTGAACTTCTAGTGGCCCCACACTGGATTTCTGGTGGCTCCATCCTGTAGGGTCTTGGCAGAATCCAGAACAAACATAGTTGTGTATCTCTGGGGTGGGGGGCATACCCTCCACTTTGCCCCAATCTTGACCTGCATCAATGCCTCACATGGGATCCACTAATCCCATCTTGCTGACTTTTACTGACCCTGACTTACTGAGCTTTGTCTCCTGACAAAATCTTGGACAGACCATGAAGTATGGCTTTAGGACAAGAGCCATTTATTCCTTGCCTGCACAACTGGTGTAAAGCCCTTTCTTCACATGGTCAAATCTTGGTCTCTTTGGGCCTGAAAAACTGCTGGTCTCACCCTGATGACTCCCTGAGACCTCCACCCCATCATGAGGTTATGTGAGATCCTAGCAAATGTCAGCTAGATTTGGTATAACATAAGACACCAAGTTTGAACCTGTATAATCTGATGAACACCAATTGCCCCTACTCATTGACTCATTTAGAACCTACCTCATGCAACTTGAGTACCACCAGGGGCTCTTTTAGTGACTGAGCCTAATAAGGAGCCAGTAGGTGGAGGCAGGTGAAGGTAGATCTTGGAGTGACTTGGGACTTGCTGACCTGCCCACAGGCTTGGTGCTGATAAAAGTAAGCCTTAGTGGAGAGGTTGGTCCTTCCCATGCACCCCCAGGCACAGCAGAGGCAACCTCAAACTGTGGATCACTGCATAGATCCAAATAGGTGCCCAGGGCTAGTCACAGACAGCATCTGACATTGACATGCAATGGAGACATTCCCAAGAAGCCCCAGAACCAACATCCTCAGTGGTCAGCCCCACACAACCTCAGAAAAAAAATACAGGTGGCTGCACAAGTGGCACATACAAACAGAAATCTTGGCAAGCATTAGGCCCTGCTGAGGCAAAATCAGCATTGTGTGGTCAGTGCCTGCACAGTACCTCATACACTGTGGTGCAGGTTGATCCTCAAAGTCAACCATCCTGAGAGACAATCCCAACACACAAATAGGCCAATAGCAATCAAGACTCAACTACAATAGGAGGGTCCACATAACCCGCACAAGGAACATTCTGGAGTATCAAGTACAAGTGCTCAAGAAAACTGTACCTCTGGGTACTACAGGATACCCATTATATAAGGCCACCCTACCAAGATTGGGAGTCATAACAGGGCTCCCTACTACATAGAAACAAACACAAAGAGGATGCCAGAGTGAGAAGACAAACCATAAATTCCAGATTATTGAGCTGCATGAAAGTGCAACAAACAAAAGATATAAAGAAGAAATACTCATCCAGATAGACAGGAGGGGTGGAGCCAGGACAAAGAGGACACAGTTTTGTGCCACACAGTTTGGAGACATAGCAGCTGTGGTGGGACAGTGACAGTGGCTGACCAATGGAAAATGTAGTCACGCATTAAAAAAAACCAAAACAAAAAAACGACACTTGTTGAGTGCTCCTGGCACCAGACTAGAACATGTAGCTTATGGTTCCAATGCTGGGGGCAATAATTAAGCCACATTGCTTCTGACTGTGAAAACCAGTGGGGGTTGGGGTGAAGGAAGAAATAGCTAGTTTCTCATCAGAGTCTGTTTGTTTAGAGGCTCCCATGTCCTGGAACATCCACAGACCCACCCACTCTGGGAACCGCAGCTAGGGCACCAGGTAGAGAGGTGCCAGTCCCATATGACAAGCAGGAGAAGCACCTGGAAAAGGGATGAGTGCTGAGCAAACAGCATTGTTCCCTCTCAGACCCCCTCCCTACATACAGCTGCACAACACAGTGAAATGTGTCACCCTGCACTCACAAATACCTAAGGCTCCACCCCTTAAAAGGTGACAGGTGCAACAGCTCTACCTAAGACACAGAAGCCTGTCAAGTTGAGGAGAGAGAGAACTATGGCTCAACAAAGGGAACAGATCAAGATCCCAGTGGCCGAACTAACTGACAAAGAAATAGCCAGCCTAACAGATGCACAGTTTAAAATGCTAGAGATAAAGCTGCTCACTGACTTGACAGATATGCTTAAGTATGGCAAATGCAGAAGGGAAGAAGTGAAGGCTAGGCTAAGTGCAATGAAGAAAAATCCACACAAAACCATTGGTGAAGGGAAGGAAGCCAGGATTCAAATCAATAACCTTGAACATAAGGAAGAAATAAACTGTCAGCCAGTACAGAATGAGGAAACAAGGATTAAAAACAAAAACAAAAACAAGGAGAGGTTTAGGAACCTCTGGGATGACTTGAAATGTGTTAACATCTGAATCATAGGGGTGCCAGAGGAGAAGAGGAAGAGCAAGTAATTGGAAATATGTGTGAAAAAATAATGATGGAAAACTTCTAAAATTTGGTGAAGGAAATAGACATACAAGTCCAGGAAGTACAGAGTCCCAAACAAGCAAGACCCAAAGAGGACCACACCAAGACACATCACAATGAAAATGTCAAAGGTTAGAAATAAAGAGAGAACCTTAAAAGCAGCAGTAGAAAAGAAGAGCATTACCTATAAAGGAGTTCTTGTAAGGTTATCAGCTGATTTCTCAAAAGAAACTTTTGAGAAATGACTTAGAAGGGATAGCAGGCTTAGAAGAGATGGGTAAGAAGTATTCAAAATGATGAAAAGCAAGGACATACAGTGAAGAATACTCTATGCTGCAAAGCTCATTTAAAATGGAAGGGCAAATAAAGTGCCTCCCAGACAAGGTAAAGCTAAAGGAGTTCAATAATCATTGAGCCATTATTATATAAAATGTTAAAGGGGCTTATTTAAGAAAAAGTGCATCAAAACTATGAACATTAAAAATACAACAAACTCACAACTGTCAACAACAGAACCTAAAACAAAAATAAACTAAGCAAACAACTAGAATAGGACCAGGATCATACATATGGGTATCATTGGGAGGGTTATCAGCTGGGAGGAGGAAAGGGGGGAAATGGGGAAATGGTGCAGAGATTAGGAATCATAGTTGGTGGGTACAAGATAGACAGGGAGAAATTAATAATAGAGGAAAGGCTGAAATGGGAGAACTTATATGCATCCATGGACATGAACTAAGTGGAGTGGACTGCGGGAGTGAATGGGGGTCCTAGGTAGAGGGAGCAAAGGAACAAGAATTTGAAATAACTGTAAGAAAATCATCAACAAAATATACTTTAAAAAAAGAACCAGTCAGAAATGAAGAATGTAATATCTGAAATACACTAGAAGCAATAAACAGTAGGCTGGATGAAGCAGAGGACTGAATCAACAAGTTGAAAGGCAGGAAACGGGAAACACCCAATCAGAGCAGCTAAATAAATAAATAAATAAAATGGAATAAAAGAATTTAAAAATAGAATAGTCTAAGGGGCCTGTGGGAAAACATACTCCACATAATAGAGGTACCAAAACAAAAAGAAAGGCTGCAAGGGATTGAGAACCTATTTGAGAAATAATCACTGAAAACTTCCCTAACATGGTGAAAGAAAAACACATACAAGTCCAAAAGCACAGAGTCCCAAACAACATAAACCAAGGGGGCTTACACCAACACGTAATAATGAAAATAGCAAAGATTAAAGACAACAAGAGAATCTTAAATGCAGCAAGAAACATAGTTACCTGCAAGGGAGCTCCCATAAGACTATCAGCTGATTTGTCAGCAGAAACATTTCAACCCAGAAAGGATTGGCATGAAATATTCAAAGCGCTGAAAACAAGGACCTACAACCAAGCCTACTTTATCCATTACAGTTATAATTTAAAATTGAAAGAGAAATAAAGATCTTTCCAGACAAGAAAAAGATAAAGGAATGTGTTGCTACCAAACTAGTATTATAAACAATGTTAAAACGTGTTTTTGAAGGAAAAGAGATGAAGAAGAAGACGAAAGAAGGAGAAACATAGTTAAAAGAATAAAATGGCAATAAATAGATAACTGTCAAGATTCACTTTAAATGCAAATGGCTTAAATGCTGCAATCAAAGACATTGGCTTGCTTTTTGGTTAAAAAGATACGTGTCTACAAGATACAAAAGATATTTCATGCAAATGGCAATGAAAATTTAAAAAAAGCTGGGGTAGCAATACTTATATCAGACAAAGCAGATTTAAAACAAAGGCTATAGTAAGAGACAAAGAAGAACACTACATGATGATAAACAGAAATTAAATAAGATGACGTAACGCTTGTAAACATTTATGCACCCAACATAGAAGCACCTGTATATATAAAACAAATTTAGTATACATAAAAGGAGAGACTGACAGTTACCAGAGTTGAGGATTTTATTTTTTATTTTTTCATTTTTTTTACTATTGATTATGTTGGGTTTTTTTTTTTTCATTTTTTAAATGTTGTTGTATTACATCCATCCCCTTTTTGCTCCCCTCCATTCCACTCCCCAGCCACCCATCCCCCGCAAAGTCAATCACACCTGTTGTCCATGTCCATGGTTCCTTTATACTAGGTTCTTGTCTAAGCTGCTCCCCTTCCCTGCCTCTGCCTCCGCCCTCCCCCCAACCCCTTTCCCCCTGACCACAGAAGGCCTATTCACTGTATTCATATATTTGGTTCTGTTTTGCTGGTTGTTAGTTTTGTTCATTATTGTCCTGTAATGGGTGAGATCATATGATATTTGTCCTTCACTGACTGGCTTATTTCACTAAGCATAATACTCTCCAGTTCCATCCATGTTGTTGCAAAGGGTACAAGTTCCTTCTTTCTTTCTGCTATATAGAATTCCATTGTGTAAATGTACCAAAGTTTTTTGATGCAATCATCCACTGATGGGCACTTAGGCTGTTTCCAGCACTTGGCTATTGTAAATAGTGCTGCTATGAACATAGGTGTGCATAGGTTCTT